>OMKY01207398.1:0-15682 GCA_900302395.1 Bregmaceros cantori
CACAAATTTTGTTCGTTCTTAAAGTTCCTCATATGGAGCAAAATTAAGTTTAGATATAGTTTATACAGAATATATTTGGTGGACTTCCAAACTTCATGGTAACTGTATTTGTATTACGTTTGCTTCCTCGTCTGTCCACAAGATGGAGCCCCAGATGCATGGGGCTTGATGACTGACAGTGAAAGTTGGATGGATGCACAACCAGAAATAGTCTCCCAGACATAGGAAATGTTCAAATATATAGAGAACAGAAAAAAACGTTTTTAACCGGTTTTGTGGATTTCATAATGTTCCGTTTGTGTTCCGGAACAGTTGAAGAAACCTTTTTTTGTTTCCGTTTCCGCTCCTCGTAAAATTCCATAAAATTCCGTTTGTTTTCGGTTTTCGTTTTCGTTCCTTGAACCGGTTCAGAGCCCTGCTTAATAGGAACATGTTTTTATTGGTACAGGATCAACAAGTCGAACATTCAATAACATACACTAATATATACGTTCCGTAGAGTTATCAGTCCAAGGAGACGCTGCATATTATTATACAATATCATATTTATTAATATTACAGAACGGTGTAATACTCTAGTCTGTCCACTAGGGTGTAGCGAAGGCCGTGTTCACCTGTTCAATGGCGGGATCTTTCTGTTCAACGTAACAGTCCAAGGCTTTGGAGACTTGTTCTTTAAACCTGAGGAACGGAGAGAGTTTAGGATTAATCCAGAGTCTAAATTAACCTCTCCTTTCACTTCTTTATTTGGTAGCACTTCATAATACGTGTCCGCATTTGAACATTAGTTACGCATTAGCTAAGCATTAGTTAAACCATCATTTCAACCTTAGTTAACCCTTAGTTAAGCATTACATCTGAATTATTTCGCATTACTTAATCATTAACTAATGATTTTCAGACCAGCCCTCACGCATTAAGCACGGCTTCAGACCTGGCATGACCAGACCCAACACACCGTAAACCAGATTACGGTCTGAAAATCATTAGTTAATGATTACGTAATGCGAAATAATTAAGATGTAATGCTTAACTAAGGGTTAACTAAGGTTGAAATGATGGTTTAACTAATGCTTAGCTAATGTTCAAATGCGGACACGTATTATGAAGTGCTACCTAATCATTCGATTACTCAGCCCGTATACGGGCACCGTCAGCCTGATTTTCCCAGACCCAATCTACCGTTAATCGATGTGCGATGCCTTGGTTCTGGCTCGCCCGGCTAAATTAGTGCAGCTTCACAGTCAAGTTGATCTGCTAATCAGTGGATTCACAGGTGGAACGAACCAAAATGTAGCATTAGCCATCGCTGGCCACCATACACGTTAATCAGCAGGTGTTGAAGATTTCAGTTTATGTTCGAATACTTTTTAGAAATAAAAACGGTAGAATTTAAATGAACGAGTCAATCTGTATTGTGAATAAAATACACATCACTTTGGGCCAGACAGCAGCACACGCATCTGTTAATCTTTTTTCATTGTGTCCACTTGCAGACTGTACACCAACATGGGTCCAGTGTTGTTCTGTTAATGGTCGATAGTTCCCGAGACCTGGCCATTTGTAGATCATTGGGTTGTCTGCCTCTGCTTCTTTTACCTTCCGCTATTCCCTTAAAGGCAGTTTTTTTGGGAGCGCTTTATATGACTGTAGAGTTTTAGATTGGTTGTTCTCCTCATAATCGACAAAACAGAGTAATGTATTGCACATATAAATGTCTGAAATACTACTATATTACTTAAGGACCAAATGTTTAGGGTTGAGTGAGGTTAGAGTACATTTTAGAGCATGTACTTTTTACTTTCAAAAATACGTTTTGAGTACATTTCTGAGCCTATACTTTTTACTTGAGTAGCTATTTGGATCAGTACTTTGTAGTCTTACTCGAGTTGTTTTTTTACAAATGTATTTTACTCTTACTCAAGTAAGAAATCCCGGTACTTTTGCCATCCCTGCCTATCTAATTCAATGACCCATCCTCCCTCAACCATTACAAAGTATTTACAGACATTTTCAGACACAGTTTTGCCATTCACTGGGATCCATGAGGTTGGTTGTCTACAGAAATGTAACCAGTGATCCTGTATTTCACGTTATTGCATGTTGTCAGTTTGACTTGAGTGCATTTGACAGCTGTCACAGCTAATACAGTAAGCATGTATGCAAATAAATTGAGAAGTTAATTTTACCATAAAAAGTCTTCAGTTCGGGGGTGTCGTTTGAGGGAGTGTTTAAAGACGCTCCACCTAACCCATTCATGTTGATGCTGCTGTCGATCGCAAACCACCCCCCACCGCCCCGCCCTCTCGTCTGCAATATCTACCCTCGATCTCTTCAACTCAGTTTCCAACTAATCCTATCTAATAGATGGGGGGAAAAAAAAAAGTTACTTCGTGCTGGCTCTGTGGCCCAGTCGGTAAGACACCCACATCCAACACATATAGTGTATAGCGCCTGTGACTTAGTTCACAGGTACGGGCAGCAGCGCCGCGACTTCTCCTCCCCTTGTCGACATTCCTGCAACGTCTTCCCCGGTCCCTCTCACCCCACTTTAATAACCCTATCCCATCAATGGAAAATGGTGCTCACGCCAGGAAAAATGTCTAGTTCTAATCAGGGCTCCGAACCGGGTCAGGGAACGAAAACGAAAACGGAACAGAATTTTACGAGGAGTGGAAACGGAAACAAAAAAAAATTTCGTCAACTATTCCGGAACAGAAACGGAACATTATGAAATCCACAAAACCGGTTAAAAACGTTTTTTTCCTGTCATATATTTTAACATACCCTATGTCTGGGAGACTATTTCCGTCCACTTTCACTGTCGGTCATCAAGCCCCATGCATCTGTGGCTCCATCTTGTGGACAGACGAGGAAGTGAATGTAATGGCGTTAATACAGTTAAACTGAAGTTTGAAAGTCCACTAAATATATTTTGTATAAACGACATCTAAACTTAACATTGCACAATATAAGGAACTTTAAGAACGAACAAAACGTTTCTGTTCCGAACCGGTTCAAGACCGATATTTTGGTGGTTCCGAGAACGAAAACGTTATGCCTGAACCGTTTGGGACGGAAATTGTTTAAAAATAATTTTGTTTTCAAGCCCTGGTTCTAATATAATTCCTGCTTTCTCTCCTGATCTCTACAACATGAACAGGCTAGTGACTATTAAAAATGCTTTAAGTAGTTGGTGTCGTTAGCAAAGTGGTTATGGACACCGCACCAAACGTGCTCCCCACCAGTTTCTGACTAAGCCTGTCCAATGAAGAAAACTCAAGATAACTCAAAAATAATAATTATGTTTTGAATTTAGGAGACACTTATTCAACATGCTTGGCATCTTTCACATTCTTTGATCTCAACTCCTGATATTAAAAAAAAAAAATAAAAAAATGGGGGGCGCGCGTTGGCCGAGCGGGTAGAGAGCGTGACCCCCAGACCATAGGTCGAGCAGTGTCGTGAGTTTGCACAATCAATCCGGCTTTTCTGCTTCAGATTTAATCCTGGCGCTATTTCGCAATAAAAAGAATGAAAAACGGAGCTTGCGTTCAAAGATGTACTTAAAAAAAATAAAAAATTTAAAACAGAGTTGAAGAATATATATTATACGACACAGCAGCTGGAGGGCATTTCCCCAAACCGTTAAGTACCAAAAAGTATTGGAAGACTACAAATATGGTGCATTTATTCAAACTGCGATTGAATAAATTCTGTTATTTTCATATAATGTTAATATTTCAGTGCACTGGGGGAAGAATGCGGGTGGTTGGGGAGACTAGGTGTATATATCCATCCTCACAGGCAAGCAGAATATCGGCTCACATATCAACATTATATACACAGTTAGAGATATCAATTATCTATAGAGATGAACATAAATTATAATATATATATATATATATTTACACATAGAGCTATTGATAACATTAACATAACCACTATAAATATATTTATTAATGTCAAATGAAAAAAAGAGAATTCCAAAATATATACACAGCGACCTCAACTAGCCAGAGCTCGAACTAGTGCGGTACATTTGGCAAGATTAATTCAAACGAATGACAAACTATCTAGAGCTGCAACCGATTAAATCGATGATAATCGATTATCAAATTAGTAGGCGATTATTTCAATAATCGACTATATGTTGTTCCCAATCCCAGCCTCCGTTCCCAGTGTCGTGGCCCCGCCCATTCTCTTGGATACTGAATACTGTTGAGGTCTACAGCCAAACAAACTGTACAATAAAAATAACAAGTAAGGTAAATATAAGTTAGCACGGAACAGCAGGCTCTTGGAAATGTTAACCATAAGTGAAGATAGCAGAACAGCACACGTTTGCAGTATTGATATTGCAAACTTAATAATCAATGTTTCGGGAGGCGTGCGGTGGCCGCGCAGGTAGAGAGTGCGTCCCCCAGACCACAGGTTGAGCAGTGCCGCGGGTTCAAATCCCCTGTCTGGCTTTTCTGCAAAGTCCCCCCCGACTCCCCAACTCTTCATCCCAGTTTCCGATTTAATCCTGTCAATATCTCTCTCTCTCAATAAAATGTTTGCACCCAAAAAAATAAATTAAAATATTTACTTTGATAAATCGCTCAGATTTTAAACGAAAAATAACAGATTGATCAATTATCACAATAATCGTTAGTTGCAGCCCTACAAACATCATTTTCAAAAGTATTCGACTAAAGCTTTCAAGTAAAGTAATGCATTAGAAATACTTTTTCGATCATTAGAAATAATCTTCATTTTAAAATCATACAGCAAATAATTTAATGTGTTTTCCATTGATCTAACCCACGGTGGTTTCAGGCCGTGAGATGGACAACCGCAGCTCGCTGCAGTTCTCTTAAAAGTAATCAAAAATATGCAAAACCTAAACTACTGATGTAATCCCATTACATTTTAAATGCAAGAGATTACCTTCCATTATTCTTAAATACCAAAGATCAAATCATTGTGTCCAAATGTTTCTGGAAATTTCCATCACATAAAAGTTGCGATGAGCTGATCGTATGTAAGGTGTAGTCCCTCGGGAAAGCCAGAAGCAACTTATCGTTTACGCATCGCACGCGATTAGAAAGAACATTGGGTCTGGTCTCGAGCATATTAAAAAACAAAAAAAACAAAGGGTGTGGTGGAGGGAGGAGGAGTATTTTTATCCAATCACAGCACAAGTGACGTGGGCACGATGGCGCTTCTTGGTCACGTAACGTACCAAACTATCAATATCTCGTCTCACTGACAGAACCGCCTCATCGTGGCTCTGATTGGCCGGTTGTCAAACACTTCAATAATCTGATGTGTTGGATTTGCTCGACACCAGACCCAATGTTCGTTCTCGTCGCGTGCGATGCGTGGACGATTAAGTTGGTACTGGCTCGTAAGGCTAGCATGCACATTTACAACCATCAAATCCAAATTTTCATTCAAGTTGAGAAGCAGGAATCAATTTAAAAGCGTGTGTAATGCAAACTCAAAGACCGTTCTTCCGTTTGCAGCCTCTGCGTTTTTTCCTCAGGAGTGGCCCCCATATAATCCCTCATCCGAGGCAAACATGACCTGTAAACTAGATGGCATATTTGCAGCTGTAAGCAACTACAGCTACCAAGCAATCTGTAACAGTAATAGAAGTAAAAGTAACAGTGATCTCATCTATATGTAATCCGGTACTAGCCACGGATACCCGCAGCTCTGGAAATGAATGTAACAAAACTTAAAAAATATAAAAATAAAACGTTGCACCTCACAGTGGTCAAATTATGAAAAAAAAAAATAAAAATTGAGGGAAAAACAAACCACAAACATAAAAATTCACATTGAAACCGTACCATTCCAGTCTGTTCGGCTAAATTCAGTGCAAGCATGCCAAGAGTTTGGTCTGTTACGAGATCTGCGTCTGTTTAACGTATCAATTAATTTCAACGTTAAATTGGGCAACGCAGAATAGTCATGTGACTCATATGCATATCTCATAAATGGACACTAGGGCCGGGGTGAGAAGTTCATTACTCCTGATCGAGTAATCGCAGATCATTTTAGACTAAAACATTATTTCTTTTGTGCTCACATCTCAAACCTCCTCGGACAATATGATCCTTTTAAAAAAACATGTATAAAATATAAACAAAAACATAAGCTGTAAATACCCAAATAAAGTAACATTTTCCAACGATTATTCAGTTGCGTTTTACGCAATCTGTTAATCTGTTGACAACTTTATACCTGGTCATTGATTAGTCGATCAAGAGGTCCAGACCCTTTGAGCCAACTTGAAGAGTAGAGAGAGTTGGAATAGAAGAGCGTGACCTCAGACCCTGGGCTTTTTTTAAGGTCATAGGTCAGCCACTACAGCGGCTTCTAAACACGAAGGCAGCAAGACTCTCAGGTAGACATTTGGCATGTTTTCGGTCGTGTTGGTTTGTCAGCAGAATTAAAAGTAAAAGGATAAAAACGTGTGCACGGATCTGGATGAAATGTCCTACAGTTGTTGGAAATGACAAACCGAACAAACGATTACATTTTGGTGAATTTCTGTAGCCTATAAGTAACATAATAGCCTACATGTTTTGGCATCAGTGACCCCATGGCCTTGACGCGGGTTTGCACTGCAACCTGTGCTTCTAGTTTTCGTTATTAGAAATATCAATTCAAAACCGATTTGTGGGTTTTATATGCTTTATAAGAGATCAGCTTTTGATTATTCCCACTATTTGTTTGAGTCATGTCTGCAGAGTTATTTTATGTCAATGTGATTTAATTCGTCAATCATTGCATGGTGTGAATTTTGAAATGTTTTGATGAAGTTCTGTTGTTCAATTTGCATTTTGATTAGTCGATTAATCGATGACTAATAGATTACGAAATTAATCCGACAACTAATACAATAATCGATAATCACCAACAAGTTGAATCATTGTTATTTTCAGCATTTTTTTTGTTGTCAGCACCACATATTGTTTTAGACAAATGTAATATTACTTAATAATTTCTGAAAATCCAGAATATGATTAATAATTATTCAACACTATTGATACAAAAATATACATATGAAGAAAACCATCAAAATATTAGCATAAAAATGAATTGTACCGAGTTGGTGCTAAACTGCAACTAAATTGTTGTACATTTGCCGGATATCATGAACCAAAATTGACTAAATATCAAGTTGACAAGACTAATTTCTGTGTCGCTGTAAATATTTTGGGGATTGTTTTAAAGGAAACATATCTAACCAATTAGTCGACTAATCATTTCAACAATCGGCAACTAATCAACTAACGGGCAGACAACCTGTCGGTGTGACAACATCCAAGAATCGTCAGGACTCGACCTACCGACCCGAAATAGAAGAATCTGGGCCGCTGGAGGGGGAATCCCAAACAGTGTCTGTATGAAAAGCCCAGAGCGCGCAGTCACAAGACTGATCCATTCCACGGACACTCGCCACTTTTTGACCGCTTTTTAGGCTATACCGATTACATTTGAAGCAATGGTGTGCAACGCCAAATCTCAACAACAGTCTCAAACTCATATCAGCTTCAGTTAATAGTAGTTGCAGAAATAGTAGAGACACACTGGATACTCGTGATATTCAGTTAACTAGTCGTGCGTACAAGAGATCCGCCCGCGTATTAGTCACTTGGGGACAGGCTCCCGTTTAGCAATGCAAACTGCTGTTTCACATCGTCACCGATCCCGACAAAACGGGACCACCAGGGGGGAGGCAATGCCACGGAGGGGGGAGGTGCAGTTCTGGCGCACAGAGGGGGTTGGCGAGCGACTGAGGGAGGGGGTAGGAGGGTGGGGGGGATTATCACACTTCAAGTAACCCCCATCTGGAGTCCCCTCTGACATTCATGCTCTCTGCTAGAGAGACTTGTAGAAATTGAGGGCAGAGTGTGTTCCAGCTCACAAGTCATTGAATACAGCAGCATTAGAAATGACAGGGTGATGCCCAGAGATGGAGTTGACCAAAGAAAAAAAAAAGTATGCACACGACGATGAACAGAATTCGAAGCGAGAGAGAGAGAGAGAGAGAGAGCGAGAGCGAGAATGAACCAGGGTTTTTTTTTCGGTGAGACGGGGCTAGCCCACTCATTAGGCCTAACTGACTCCCGTTCACTCAATGCAGAAACCAAGGGCCAGCCAGGTAATTCATGCAAAAAGCCACTAACCCCCCCCTCCATCAAGCTAGGCTGGTCCGTGGAGGAGAGGGCTTGGAAATGCGTGGGTGCTTCTCCACTTAAAGGTGCCCGGTCAGGAACACAAGTAGATCAGGAACACAAGATTCAGGGGAGGGAGGGAGAGAGCATAAGTGATCCACTACTTTTCCATAGTAATCCACTACTTTTCCATATTGCCAGGAACCACGGGATGGATCATCCCAGAGGAGCTGGTGGGGGAGGGTTGTGGGGGCTGAGGACCAGGCATGGTGGATAGATGGGCAGGGCCAGCGATGGAGTTAGATGCAGGTGGAGGGCTGGGCACTGGGCGGCGGTTTGCGGGTCCTCACCCCGCCTGACTTTTCCTTGTAGAGTCCTGGAGAGACCTCCACTAGCGAGCTAGCCACGGCCAACCCTGTGGAAGACATGTTATCAGAGGCGGCGTCAAAGGAGTGGCAAAACTATTTAAAGCAGAGGAGACACCACTTTATTTTGCATATAAATAAATATAAAAACAAGGGTGCATTATGCCAGTGTAGCGGTTAAGGCAGCCGCAGACATGTGTTCCGCAATGAAATGCATTTTGTAACGATGCAATCTTCCAAAATTCCTACACAGACCGACAAACACGCAGCGTCTGAGCGAACAGCTTGATTGACTGAAGATAGAGCGTGCGGGGGGAGATGACTACAGACCTGACTGCCCTGGCGGTGGGATGCCCCCAGGGCTTGTGGGTAATCGTAGGAAGATGGACACCACAGCAGCCTTGTTGTTGACACATGGCTCTACGGCGATTGGTCGAGGAACGGCCTGGAGAGGGCAACAGTGAGTTATGGTCGGGCTGTGCGAAGCCTTGATTTCGGATTGGATTTTTTTTTCTCATCTCGTAGCAAAAAAAAAAGTCAACAAATCGGATTCTTATATTAATAGGATACTAAATAGAATAAAATAGAATTAGTGGAATAAATACATAGATATGAAAAAATACAAATAAATAAAGCTTCATAAAAATGTAAATATAATAAAATACAATAGAAAAAAAAGGTGTAATAGGCTAAAAAACAAACAAACCTGCAAGTCGACTACAGTCTTTGACCGAATTTTTCTATGGTTCAGAACCATTCAGAACCTGACAGAGATGACTATTGAAGTGTCGATGTAAGGCAAAAAAAGGAGACTTGGGGAATTAGTCAAATCTGTCAGAAGGTGGCAGCAGACAACCTAGTAAAACAACCTAGTAAAACCGGAAATCTGTCGTGGTGACGGAAAACTTGAACCCCTGCGACTACAAAATGGGGTAATGTCTCCGGCTCACCTTGATCGATCCACCGATCAGATCCGGAGGTTCTTCCTCCGCCTCCACGGCAACGTTGATGGTGGCGAAGGGTCGGCTCGCCATCTGCTGCATCTCCCGCAGCAGTTGCTAAGGAAACCACGAGGCGTGAAAAATATATATATTTTGGACGTCTTGAACATTTTTCAAAAGTGCATAATAGTTGCATCATGATCCCTTTGGAATCAATAAATTATTCTGATAAATTTGTGAGATTAACTGATCAATTTGTTCACTTTCAACGTGAACTAGTTCAAAATGATGACCTATGAATAATGAATGAACAAAAAGGTACGTACCCGTGAAAACCCAATAAGTTAGAATTAGAAGAACGAAGAGTAGGCTCTTCCATGCCAATACTAAAACATGGAAATGTTAGCAATGCGGCAGATAATCAAACAGAAAAAAAACGTTTGCAACATTAATATTACAAACTTCTAATAATTCACGCTAATAACCGTTCTGATTTTAATTGAAAAATGGGCGATTAATCGATGATCAAGTTAATCGTTAGTTGCAGCCCTAGTCACATACACATAACGTTGATATTAATTGGTTAAAATAGTTTTTAAAGTGGGAATTTCTGGAGCCAATTGTCTGGTAGCGCCTCCCAGGGGGCAGCAACTGCAAGGCAGAGTGTCCAGGGTGGGATCCAAGGTGACTTTGGAAGCTCTTCCTAGAGTAGAGCCAATGATTCTAGATGTTCTATTTAAGCTGTAAATCTCTTCTGGGAGAGAGTGTTGAGACTGCTGAAACAGACTCCTGGATGATGCGAGGATGCTTTCAATGGTTGCTGAAACGGAGCAGGAGGTGATCTCGAACTTCTCAAGTTGATTATTAGAACTACCTCTCGCCTACGGGAGGCCCAGCAGCTCTGCTTGATCTTCCACACCACGGCCGCCACGAGCAGGAGGGACAGAAAGCAGCTACACAGCCACAGGAAGTACATGGGAAAGTTAACATGCGGCAGTTCAAATGAACATGAATTGGAGTTTACAAGGAACATGAAAAGTAGTGCTACGTTACAAACGCGCTGCCTTGCGGGGGTGTTGTTGGCAGAGTGGTTGTGGACACCGTACCTAACCCCCCCCACCCCCCATTTTCGTTAATGGTGGCGTGCCTAACACAGCGTCCGCAAGCCCTCCTCCCTTCGCCGGCTTGTTTGCAATGTCTACCCCCGACCTCTTACAACATCATCTTTCATTGGATAGGATTTGTCAAAAACTTGATGATTTAATCCTGTCACTGTCTCAATAAAAAGAATGAAAAACAACGCTTTTGCATGGTACCGCACCATATTACCTAGCTGAGCTAAAAAGTTGATGATCAAATCAATAAAATTGATAATGCATTACCAGATATTTGCCCGCACTAATGGGAAGTATTTGAGGTTTCATCACATCGCAAAATGTGTTGCTTTCGTGAATGGCGGGTCTCACCTGAAGAACGTTACAAAGAACTGCACAAGGTCCATGAAGTTACTGTGCTGTGAGAAGGCAATCTGAGACACAAACGGAAAGAAAATGCATGAAAATAAGACAGCTACCACATGACGGCTTACATGTAATGGCCCTGTTATGCCCAATGTACATTATATAGCACAGGTGCTCATTAGGTAGATAGTGATCTATGAGTAGGTCACAGAGATAAATATACAATATATTAGCATGGCTAGGGCTGACACGATGACAACATTTGCTGGGCGACAAATTGGCCAAGAATGTGATGAACCATAATATTGTTTGTAATATAAATAATGTTAATACTGTACTTTATGCTAGTAGTTAATTAATCAGCACACTATTAACTCCCCAGTCATGTAAAAGTACATTTTCTCTCCCGACGCCTAGACCCTCAAAATGTATATATTTCAAAACTAGACACTTTGATGCATAATGTGTGTGATTTTGGGACCTATGTGATGAGAGATGACAGAACTGTCATAGATGACAGTCAAAACTCGTGCCATCATCTGGATATTTTAATCATTATGCACAGATTGTGTCAGCGACCCCAAATCCAGTCATTTCCTCATTGTGTTCAATCGTGCATGTCAGTTTCCAGAGGGTGGCAGTAACCCAGTTGGGTAGCAAAAAGCCTAAATATAGTCCACTTATTAGGTATATCCGCTTAAAAATCGTTCATGTATACACCTCCAGATCAACTTCAAGTGGATCGGAATAAATGGCGGTGCCCCCCCAGCCCACCACCACTGGGTGGTGCGCAGCCCACCACTGCGCTGTCTCGCCCAGTGACGAGCCAGGCGACCGACCGACAGACAGACACAGAGAGAGCTTTTTTTTTACACGCTTTTCAACCCTGGTTTTATCAGACCCAAACATCGTTCTAATCGTGTGCGATGCATGAACAATTTGTTGGTTCTGGACTAGGAGAATGGTGACCATCAGCCGAAAGGATGTTGCAGAGGGTGGGGGGGCAGCAACGAGCAGCGCCTAGTACCTGTATCTTGATGGGCCAGGTGAAGTTGCTGACGTACACCAGGAAGGTGATGTTGGGGTTGTTGCGGAAGTCAAAGTTCTCATTGGAAAAGCTCTCTTTGAACTCTCGGATGCTGACCTTGCTGACAATGGACACCTCCTCGCCACTCTGGGTACCTGCTGGTTGGAATGATGAAGAACAATCATACAATGGAGTAAGGCAGATCAGCAGATCAGCACAATTGGAATTGAATCAACACAGGGGGGTAGCTAGGGGTGTAAATAATATCGATTTTGTATCGATATAATGCATCAATATGTCCGCAAGAGTATCGATTTTTTTCCCCTGCGATTTTTATCCATTTGCTCCTGGACATAATTCCACTCCAGTGCTGCGGGTGGTGCTGAACCTATTTGGCACCGTCCTCACTTCCTTAACACACACAAACACATGCATGGCGTGTGTGCCATGGCCATAGACTGTATGTTTATATACAGTCTAAATACATGTATAACGATATTACAGCTGTCATTGATTTATTTCAAATTTGAAACATTGTCTAAAAAAATAATAATAATCGTATCAAAATCCTATCGAATCGTGGTGAATTCTTGAGTATCGGAAAAAATATCAAATCGTTGGGTCAGAAAATCGATACTGAACCGAATCGCCATGATGGCTTAATACTCAGTGAGCAGCGGAATAAACACATTCACCCACACTTCTTCACACAAGGATATGGCTGACCTTTGACTGGCTTTAACAGTACCTGTAAAGCTGCTGGCCCAGGTGATGTTGAGGTTGAAGTTCTTGGAGGCGTTGATCAGCATGTCCAGATCCCTGTTGGGCTGCAACAACAACATTAAAGAATATAATAAAGGCCTTATTTCTGAACATTATTATGACAAACCTGGCAAAATCCGACTAGTAAAGGCCAAACGGAAACCTCCCACACAGGCAAACATCGGTATCAGTGGTAAAATACACCGATACAGCACCGATATGGAAAACTGCCTCATATCGGCCGATATATAATCGGTAACCGATATATCGGTCAGACATGAGTACTACTTACCTCTTCAGGCGTGGCCACGAAGTTGATGGCGATGAAGTATCGGTCCTCCTCCTGAGATAGACTGAAGGTGAACTGATAGTCGATCAGTAAGGTATCTACGACAGAACAAAACTCCAAATCAGTATGCAGAGGATGGAGTGGAACCTGACCTGGAGTTAAGAATATACTCAGCAATGAGCTAAGAAGTTCAAAGTGTTTATTATACAATGTATAAAAGTAGGGCTGCAACTAACGATTATTTTAATAGTCGATTAGTTGCCGATTATCGAAGCGATTACTCGACTAAATCGGTTGGATCTTTTTCTTCTTTCAAAAATACTCCTAATCATCACAGCAAGCTACAGTTACGAAAAATGAATCTTGTCAACTTGAAATCTAGTCAAATGTGGCTATTCTTAACCAAAAATGTACAGATTTACACAAAAGTTATAAAAGAAATTTGATCAAAAAGATTAAGTTACTTCTTCCGACACAAAGTCATTACATGTAATTTATACATCATATTTTTATTGTTTTCTTCATATTCATGTGTTTTTTTATCAATGTCAATTTAATGTTTCATATTTTCGGAAATTAAAAATAAATGGGGAAACAAAACTGCAGACAATAACAATGATTCAATTCTTTGCCGATTATCGATTATTATTTAGTTGTCGATTAATTTTATAATCGATTAGTCACCTATTAATCGACTAATCGTTGCACCCCTATATGAAGGCCAATGAAAACTGTTTTCAACATCAAGTTCATATTCACATTTACTCTGGCTTATCAACAGCCCCCACGGACGCGGAGTCAGGACTGGGCTTTGTCTCAGTTTCTTGATCTGATTGTAAGATTCCCAGGGAGAAATCTTACAATGAATGAATGAATTACTCACAGTAACAGGTTCCTTTCAGTGGGTTCCCTTGGTATCGGCTCTCCACCTCACACCTGTTTACAACAAGATGGCCTAAGATGCATAGTCATAACAAACTAGTCATGCAAGTCATAAACTATCAACAAACCATCACATCAAAATGATTACCAATTTACCATTATTCATAGTCATTACTATGCGCCCAAAGGGGGCGCGCCTCATACTTTGTAGACAACATTGAATATCATGATCATTTTCTGCTGACAATACCATGGTTTGTAAATGCGCGTAGTGCCCAAATCTTCTTAGTGCATGTCTATCTGCAGTTAGTATTAGCAAATGAATGCAAGCAAAGATGCGTTGTTGGGGACAGGGCCCAGTCGTCCGTAATTATTCTGATTATGTTTAATATACAACTCAGAACCGTGTCGTAACAATGCATATCATAATATTACATCATAATGGAATGACTCACAGGTGACAGCGGTCTCCTTTTATGCCCTTGGTCGTGCAGTAACACTTTCCGTTATTGGGGTTACACATGCCGGCGTGGCCATTGCACCTGCAAGCTGTTAAAACAGTTATTTTAGTATCGTTAGAACAAATTGTTGAGACATGCTAACATTTGCAAAGGTCTAGCTGTGCAAGGCAAAGGGGAGAGAGAAGGCATACAGGCTCTAGCCAATTTGGGATCTTTGACTACCTGCAATCCAGTCTTTATTCACATAAGCACATACACAGATGCACACAGGCGTTGATAGGCACATTATGAAATTGTCATCACAGTGGGATTTGATAATTGACTAGTGTAGCCAGGTAACAGAGTTAGGTGTAATCCGTTATAATAATGGACGGCTTACTAACGGATTACTTTTCGAGCAAATTTGTACGCGTTAGTTCCTCTTGACAGGTGATCCGCTCCTAGTTACATTTTTTTCTAAAGCGATAAGTTACTCGTTAGATGTTACTATGCCTATATTTACCAAAAACGCCCCCTTCGACACTCACACCCTTTTACGGAATCGTGTGTGCGCGCGTGTGTGTGTTTGTGTGTCGTGGTAGTGGTGTTTCAATTGCTGCTGCCGCTATCAGTAATCCAGTAACGTAACAGATTACTTTTTAATGTCAATAACAAGTAACCTAATGGGATTACAGTCAAAAGTAACAATACCCAACTGTGCCAGGTAAATGTTCTTTATTTTGCTCATACATACATGTACAGTGAAATCCACTTTATCCATCATTCAACCCATCCCACGCCCGGGGACCAACTCCAGATTCTTATTCAGATTCTTCAGATGCCTTAGCCAGTGGCTAGCTTAACTAGAACATGTTTTTGGTGGTGGTGGGGGTGGGAATGGTGGCTCTTGGTCTCCAACTGGTTGTCCACCCCTGGACTAGATCATTAGATTTAACATAAGCCATTAGACGTAATACACTCACCTTGGCAGCTTCCTCCATTGGTAGGGTCTCCGTAGTAGCCAGGGATGCAGCTCTCGCAGTGGGGACCGGTGGTCAGGTCCTCACAGTGTTCACACACACTCTGGTTCACACAGCGACTGTGGCCGTTACACTGACAGGCTGGAGACACAGGTCATTCTCAATCGGATGGAAACCTCGGTCTTCTGAGCCACATTCTAACCATCATGGGTTAGAATAACCCCTTAAAAAAGCATGCACAAAACATTGGCTGTGTCTGACATCTTTCCCTATCCCCTATTTCAGCGAGCCAGAACCAACAAATCGTTCATGCATTGCACGTGATTAGAATAATCATTCTGTCTGGCAAAACCACGGTTGAA
>OMKY01207401.1:0-11671 GCA_900302395.1 Bregmaceros cantori
GGGGGGGGAGAGAGATAAACCAGGGGGTCTTATCTCCGCAAAGAGTGAAAACTGGGGGTTTGCAACTTTTTACTGGCGCGTCAAAGAAAAATGATGAAGAATCTTGACAAGTAGCTACCTCGTGCCCATGACCCGCCCCCCAGAAATTTTAGCAATTGCTAAAAGCTAACTTATACTTAGAATAAATGGCTAATTGTGTATTTTTTTTTCTTGACTGTATGTTATTTGAATGAGTTTCCAAAGTTTTTAAATGAGTTTAACAGAATGTTGAGTGGGATTCGAACCAACAACCTCTGGTACACCAGTCCACAACACTAACCACTTGACTACAAGATCTGTTGCCTACATGTCAGTCTATTGGAAGGTGTTTCCTGCAAACAAATTTGGGCTACTGAGAGTTTGCACATCTTCTCCTCTGACTGAAAAGGAGTTTCAGGTATTTGAAGAGTTGTCTCTAGTGGGATTTGAACCAATGACCTCCAATTCCACAGCCCACATCACTAACCACTAGGCTACAAGGTCTGGTAGTTACGCATCAGTGTATTGGAAGGTGTTTCCTGCAAACAAACTTGGACAACTGAGATTTTGCATGTCTAATCCTCTGACTTAAAAAAGAGACTAGTAGAACCCTTTTTTAAACAAATTTCATGAACAAATGTGTTGTCTGTTGTGGGATTTGAACCAAGAACCTCCAATTCCGCAGCCCACATCATTAACCACTAGGCTACAAGATCTGGTAGTAACGCATTAGTGTATTGGAAGGAATGTGTTGTCTGTTGTGGGATTTGAACCAAAAACCTTTGAACCATCAGCCAACAACTCTGACCATTAGACTACGTTGTCTAGTGCTCACAGGCTACTTACTATATTGGACAGGTGTTTCCGCACACCCGGAAATTTTCATATAGACTGAGAAACAGTTTATTATGGCTGCCTCTGGCATGTTCACTAAATCATGAACAAATATTTTATTACATTTGGTAACCAGAACTAGAAGTCTGTCAGATGTGGTAGTTGAACCAACAACCTCTGAGACACCAGTCCATGTCTCTAACCACTTGACTACAACACCTGATAACAGCTGTTTTTCAAAAACTAGGGCTTTACCTTTCATCTTTTCAGCACGTCCAATTGTTCTAAAGCTTTGGTTGAATGTGTGTGCTAAGGTTTTAAATGTCTAGTACAGAATAAAGCCTTGAGTGGGATGTTCACTCATCAGTCTATTGGAAGGTGTTTCCTGCGAACACACTTGGGCAGTTGAGGTTTTACATGTCTACTCCTCCGGCTAAAAAGGAGACTAGTAGAACCACGTTTCAAATATTCAATTAGTTTCATGTACAAATGTGTTTAGAGCAGGCCTGGACTGGGAGGAGAAATCGGACCTGGGCATTTTTGACTTAGACCGGCCCCATAATTAGCGGAGCACATCTGACATGAAATTGACATAACGTATGTCTTATAAATGCACAAACGCTCTGACCAAGGGGAAAGGTGCACACTTTTACTCAAAAAACAATGTGTGGTGACTTAACGTTCAATTGTTTATTGGTTTCAATTTACATACAATTTTATTTGCAGTACTTTGTACTTTAAACTTTCAAAAATACTTTTGAGTATATTTTACAGCATGTACTTTTTACTTTCAAAAATACTTTTTGAGTAAATTTCTGAGCCTGTACTTTTTACTTTACTTGAGTAGATATTTGGATCAGTACTTTGCAGTCTTACTCAAGTTGTTTTTTTACAAAAGTGTTTTACTCTTACTCAAGTAAGAAATTCCGGTACTTTTGCCATCTCTGGTAGTCTCTCCATCTTGTTTTGCGTCATGCTTGTCTTCGGTTTCCTTGTGTTTCCATTTCCATCACTCCTCTTTCTATGTGCTCTTCTCCAACTCTGTGTCTTAGGTGTCTAAAGCATGAGTCTTGGAAACTTCTACCACTTTCACTGTTCCTCTGATATACTCATTTCTTATTTTGTCTCTACATGTGTAACACTTACCATCCATTATCTTCATGTCTGCCACATCCAATTTCTTCTTTTCTATCATTAGACTTAAACTAAACCTTTAACTGAAACTGAGATCAAGTCAGACAGACCGAGACACATGAAGCATCAACACTAAAACACTCTTCTTTCTTATTAGAATTTTCTACATTCTAAACCCAAGGTGCAGGGGACTCATCGGGTCCTCATGCGCTTCTCCATTTCATTTGAGGAAGGAAGCTTTTTTTTACTTTACTTTTAAGATTTTTACTTTTTAAAAGATCCCCACATTATGTAGAAGTGTAGATCTTTTTGCACCTCTTGCTACAAGGACCTTGCATCACCTACGGCATAAAATATGCCTTTTGACGTCTTTGACTATAAGTATGTGATTTCTTTGGCACATTTATGGTAGCAATAAACTTGATTCTGAAGTCTAATAAATTCACTCATTCATTGATTCATTCAAGTTTCTTCCTACTATATTGTCCATCCTCATGGCTAGCTGAGATGAACAACTGCATCCACATCACGTCTTCCCTCTCAGTGATTTGCCAAGGACAGCTATTCCTCTGGTACTCACTGCAGCCTTGCCAAGGATGTGCCCGACCGATTGCCAGCACCGTTTGGAGGAGGTCTTCCACCGTCTGCCAACCTGTTTGCTGCCAGAGACGGTGGATAACACAGGCTGAGCTCTTCTACCTTAGCAGGAAATAATAAAAACAATCATATTTAATCTTGCTTCAATGCTATGCTGGTTTTTGCCATGCAAGGGCAGCACGGTGGCGCAGTGGTTATCATTTGTGCCTCACAGTTAGAAGGTCCTGGGTTCGAATCCCAACCCGGACAGGCCCTTTCTCTGTGGAGTATTACATGTTCTCCCCGTGTCTGCGTGGGTTTCCTTTCTTCCTTTCCAAAAACATGTTCTAGTTAACCTGCTCCTTTCAGTGCCCCTGGCCAAGGTACTGGCTCAGAATCTGGGGTTGGCCCCTGGGCGCTGCACACATAGCTGCCCACCGCTCCTCAGGGATGGGTTAAATGCGGAGAAAGAATTTCACTGTACATGCATGTATGTACAGTGATGCCTAATGTGGGTCAGTCAGTTGCTTAATAAGGGACAGTGATACATAGTGTTGAACTTAATGTTAGATCCATTGCCAAAGCTCTTACCATAGTTTCACTGTCATTCATTAGTTTAGGAAGGAGCCAGAGCCTCTGGAGTTTAGGTGTCCCACATTAGGTGGTGGTTCACCCTAATGCTGCATAATGTAAACGCATAAATGTGGCATTTTGTACAATATGTATCTTTACACAACACCGAAAGCTAAAAAAAGCTAATTTCCTGACATAAAAGGATCATTTTTAAATTATTTATTTATTAATTATTATAATACTTTTGAAAATACTTTTGAGTCCATTTCAGAGTCTGTACTTTTTACGTTCTTCTTACTTAAGTTGTTTGTGTACAAATGTATTTTACTTTCACTCAAGTAAGAAATGTGGGTTCTTTTGCCATCTCTGGTTGCCAGCATTGGTTTGTGAATGTGTACATAATTTCCCGATTGGGATTATTAGAAATATTAACTGATGAGAGAAACTTCAAGAGAAGTAATTTAAATTGCCAAATGTATCCCATACCTTACCCGGAAATAATGTCTTGCGAAATGGAAATAAAAATGCATTCATATCTAATCTTCTTGCTTACAAAACTATGACAGGAATATCAAGAAGAAACAAAGATCAGAATACTTCATTGATGCCTAAAGTGAAATTATGTTTCCAGTTCACAGTCAGTAGGATCGGTAGTATTGGAGCAAATTACTTTAAATTCCCATTTCACCTTAAAAATAACAAAGTTAAATCACTGACTACTTTATTTCAGAAATACTCAGCTGCTACTAAGTGCCAACTCACCTTTACAGCAAGATTAATAAAGGAAGAGTGTATCGCATCAATTATTTATCTACATTTTTTATATGAATTGACATTTAAAACCAGTACAAATAAAGTTTTGATTTAAAAAAAATGTCTTCTTTTAAAATGTGTCAGCACTTTTGGAATTATAATGAAAAGTAACTAAAAGTAATTCACTGAGTAACTTTTAAAATGATGTAGTCAGTAATCTAACTTAGTTATTATTAAGAAGAGTAGTCAGTAATCAGTAGTCGGATTACCTTTTTACAAATAACTGGCAACACTGTTAACAGCTAAAGTTACTTTGGTAAGTAACTGTAATATGATTGCTGCTTTGGAAAAAGTAATGTGTTGGATTACTAGTTATAGGAAAATACGCTATTACTAAGTAACTTAGTTACTTTAACTTTGTTACTGGCATTATTGTTAACAATCAGACGAAGGGAACACTTCCACTTGACAGTGTGTTGCACACGCCCTATTAACTTGTTTACTAGTCTGCGCTATAGGGCTGTTGGCAGTGGCAGACATTGTGGTGGTATCATCGCGGTCAGACGAACAGGTAGAGAGCGATGATGTTTTGTAGGTATTCTATTATTGATTTATCCACGGCAATATGTAGTGTTGCACCGATACCAATATCGGTGTTGGACATACTTGGTATCGGCACTTTTTTGTGGTATCAGCGAGTACCTACGTCCAGTATCGGACCGATACCATTTTTCCGATGCCGTATGGCGGAAACTGACGGAATTTTGTCTAAATCTAGAATATGTAAATGAAATGTTTTTGTGAAGAAATGTAAGTAAAGTAAGTAAAACCTGCTCCCCACAGTGTCTAAATATCTCTTCTCATCTGCTTAAATAAAATGGCCTGATAAAAAAATGGCCTTTTTCTCAAAAAGTGGTCAAGTGGAGTAAGGGTTTTTTGTATCTGAACTCTTCAGTTCCTACCCCAATATCACCCAAACAATAAAATATTAAAATAATGAAATAATGCTTAATGTGTTATTTCTTTTTATAATTTTATTAATAATATACTGCATGTAAAAATTACCGCGATAACACTAGTAACTTCTTCCCAACCCTTGGGAAGAAGTTTACTACCAACAGCACTTTTTTCAAACAACTCTATCGGTATCGGTTGGTATCGGTATCGGCCGATACGGTAGAGCCAGGTATCGGTATCGGCCCCAAAAAAATGGTATCGGTGCAACGCTAGTAATATGCTATCAATTGGCAGCAGATGACTAACTACGTCGTTGTAGGTGCCCCTATATAATGAACGTGATGTGGTAAGTAATACCACTTAAACGTATACTTCACCATACGTGATACCAGCAAAATGTCGCCGGCAAGCCGTGGCGTCACGTGCACCGGCCCTATTACTACTGATCCTACTGACTGTGAACCTGTGAGACTTCTGCACATCATTTCCCTTCTGGGATCACTAAAGTATTCTGATGAGAGAAAAAAACCAACAGAGGAACAACTTCCAGTTTTTATTGTTTCTTTTTGCTTTTCAACGTACTCATGAAAATATCTGCTTTGTACAAAAATTAAATACAGTCACGCCCCCATATAGTGCACTATATGGGCCACACACCATTATGTAGGGGTATTCCAATTCTCCATGTACCCTATATAGTGCACTGAAAGTATCCTACAATGCACCGCAAAAAGTAGTGAGCATCGGATGTACCCTAGAACGAGCAATATAACCCATAATGCATTGTGAGACATTTTAAAAATGACCTAAACTTTATTCTTAATTATATTTTATCATAATTTTCAACCCGACTCTAGTGTCCGAAATCTCGACCATTGCTGTTGAGTGCACTATAAGTGAGTGCACTATATGGGGAGTAGGGAGCGATTTCGGACACAGTAAATGTTATCTTTGAAACGTCAGATAGAGATGCAAGGATGATGATGTCATTATTTTGTGTCATCATTGGAAAGAAATACACTCACAAATAAACAGGTTTTCCCGTGAAATACAGCCGGCTGATATTTGTCCCGCTGGATGTAACGCACTTCCAGGTCAGCATATATTTCTGTGGTGATCGTAGTGGACGAATTTGTCGTAGTAGTGCATGAATCCGCTCACTACAGCTCGCTCTTTGACAAATGACACATCATTCACCCTGCTTCGCTCCCGTTTTACAAAATATGACTTACTACTACTACTCACCGATGCGGTCACATGTTCTTCTGGACCAATGAGATGGCTGCTTCACTGGTAATACCAACTTGAATGAGCAAATGGAACGGGTTGTGCAGATTTTCGGTGGAATAGCACAGCGCAAGTTACCACCACCCTTTTAAAATAACGCGGTAGGTGTGTGCTACCACCGATTAGACCTGATGAAAAATAGTCAGAGACACAGCAAAATGAATGGCACCAGAAGTGGCGAGCATATATGGGGGTGGTTAAGGAAGTAAACCGGAAATGGGTCAAAAATGTGCCTATAGGTTGGTGAAGCTTTTGAAAGGTAAAATATTATAACTTCTATCCAGTAGCCCAGCTACTGCTTGATCACCAGAATCAATACAGTGCTTAGTTTTACTGAGAAATGTCAGAAGACAAATTCCAACGTCTGTGTGTATCAGGGCTTGGAAACGAAATTATTTTTAAAATGTTCCGTTCGGAACAGTTCAGACAGGCCTATGTTTAACGTTTTCGTTCTCGGAAACGTTCCGGAGCCAAAATATCGGTCCTGAACCGGTTCGGAACGCTAAGATTTTGTTCGTTCTTAAAGTTCGTTATAGTGTGCAATCTTAAATTTAGATATAGTTTATACAGAATCTATTTGGTGGACTTCAGTGCAACTGTCTTAACGTGAAAACCGTTAATACAACCGTCTGTCCACAAGATGGAGCCCCAGATGCATGGGGCTTGATGACTGACAGTGAAAGTGGATGGAAAGAGTCTCAGACATAGAATATGTTAAAATATATAGAGAATAGAAAAAAACGTTTTTAACCGGTTTTGTGGATTTCATAATGTTCCGTTTCTGTTCTGGAACAGTTGAAGAAATCTTTTTTTGTTTACGTTTCTCATAAAATTCTGCAAAATTCCGTTCGTTTCCGGTTTTCGTTCCTTGATCCGGTTCGGAGCCCTGGTGTGTATTTATGTCTGTGATTCTTCTGCATACAGTGATGATGATGAGATGTGGATTTTTTAAATCTTTATTCTTCTGTTTCACATTTATTTTATGTCATTATTCTACTGTGCAGTGTATTGTCATGTGCTTGGTTGAATGTCTGTGTTCATTCACTGCAACCTGAATTTACCTTCGGGTATAAATAAATCATTCATGCATTCATTCATTCATTCATTAACTGATGCTAAAACTGATGAATTTTCTCACCAGACAATAGAGAATGTGGACTACAATACATTTGATTCATGTGTGCACACTGCACCAACTAAGAAGAATTTTCCCATAATTGGGATTTCACTGGGATTCAACTTTGTGAAAGGTTGTGCCAATTATTACATATTATGTAAATAATAATTAGCTGTAATGGAATCTTCTAATTCGGAAAATCTTCAAATTTGACTTGAGTTCCTTACTTTGCAGTTTCTGCAAACTGGCAATGAATGAGTTAATAAGCCAAGGAGACAATAAACCTCTTGCCAAGTTCAGCGGAGAGTTCTGGCGAAATTGCAGAGAAGAAGAGGACTTCCGGTGTCAGTCGCTGTGCAGCGTTTTTAATAATTAAACAAAAAAAACAACATATCTATTCAGTGTGAGCACACGCTGACAGCTTCATTTTGGTTGTCAAAATTCATGGCTGCGTAGAATGCATAAGGGATGGTGGGAACTTGCGGTGTGCTGCGGCCCCACATACTAAGCATACACATATTAAGTCATGTGCTGTGCAAGCCATCCCATTTAGTCACTCATCTCGTCAGTCCAGGAGAACATGCGATCAGATCTTTAGCCCAATTCACACTGGGCTTTTATTACCTATGGACCCCTGGTAATTTGGAATAATTGCGGAGGACGCCCAAGTTTCATTTGATTCGCGAAGTAATAATTCCACTGTGACTTACCCACTGTGATTCGGCGAAATACCACGATGGTTTGAATTCCGAGTTTGTTTAACTTTGTTAATACACACACGTCTGTGTGTGTGAGAGTGAAGTCTGTGTATGTGTTTACACATGTAGGCAAGCAAAAATATGGCACATGCGTCATAATGTCTCTTAATTCAGCAAAACACTGGCTTTTACTGATCCGTCAGAGCAACAAAATAACACAGACGTCAGGGGGTAATTGTGAATTATCAGAGGTCCCCACGTAATTCAATGGCAGTGTGAATTGGTCTTTTGAGTAATTTGGTGTTATATTTGTTGGTATTCCAGAATATATACACAGAACAATGAGCAAAGGTGTATAATGGGTCACAGAGGGAGCTGTAGAATTCAATTTTAGTTTTAGTCGACAAATTCAGTCACTTTTCTCCACTGTGATGCCCTGCACAGGCTGCTATACAGACACCGGAAGGGCCTTTTAGTAGGACTGGCACGAGATGGACCCATTTCATTTCTTGTGCGTGTAAACTATTTGCGCTGTTTTACGACTTTGGGTGAATTCTACTCGACAGATACAAGAGATTTGGTCCAACGAGCAAAGATGTTCTGGTAGAGGAGGACTGGAGCCCACACAGGCATACACAACATAGATTGTACATTACGATGAACATCACAGAGACAATGCTGACTGCAGGTAGTGATTTCATGCAATTTTCACTGTAAATGTGTGCGTCTGTGTGTGTGTGCACTGGAAAAATGTAAAGCAGTGCAAGGACAACCGACACGTCACACAGTGTTGGGCAAGTTCACTTTCATCATCAACTTGTTGAAATCTAAGTTCAGTCCTCGTAAAATAAATGTCTTCATTCATCGTTTATAGGTCATCATGTTGAACTGTGAACAGGTGGTTCCCGAAAAAAACAAAACGTTTTAGTTTTTTAGTTTTTTTAAAGTTTCTGTCAGCTATAATTTGTCAACTTTATTGAGAGTGTACAGGCAGAACAAAATACAATATTTAACTCTTTCAACGTTATGTTAGATTGGGGGCTGAATTAGATTCTCAGAGGTGGATGGAAACAGTGAAGTTTAGAATGTTTTTTTTTGCTCTTTTGGTGCGTTATCGTTGGGAATTATACGTTCATCAAACATAATTGAACGTCTCAATCACGTTCACCTAAAATACGAAGGCGTTCATGAACTATCGTTCTTTGAACCAGTTCGGGTGCAACACTGAATTTAACATTGACTTTTCATTGGATTGTGTCACGGTCTAGTCCTGTGTCGAAACGAACATGTCTGTTTTGAACTTACCATGAACGGCGTTGTGACGTTGCACTGCCAGCAAACGGACAGAAAACAGAACTACAACACATCAACGGATGTGACGGATACGTGCGCTCGTCCGCGATGTCAACGGCATTCCTGTTCCGCTACAACATGGCGGCCGTTTAGGGCGTGGAGTGTCCTTCAGTCGCGGTCTGGGTTTACAACCATCATCATCCGGGCACTTTCAGTACACTCAAATGTAACAATTCTGGACATACTAAAAAAAGTGTGTGATGTGCACGTGTGTGCCGCGCGCGACATAGCGAATGTTGATGTAACACAGCTGCTTGCACTTTTACAAGGTTACAATCAAAGTCACGCTCACCATATTTCCTCCAACTGATAACCAGACCGGTATATTGTAATCATGTAATCACGTATTCCTGGCAAAGGTACATTACACATTTTAAAAGGTACTTGTATGGGGCTGGCCCCGTGGCACAGCAGGTTGGATCGCTGCTCCTAGCCAGCCCCATACATAGTCTCTTTTCTGTGGCTTAGATCACAGCACATACAGCGGCGTGAGATCACTTAACCTCAACAAAACGAGAAAATGGAGCTTGCGTTGAAAAAAATAACATGTAAATGTAATGTCATTGTAAGGGACTACAGTTACTCATTTTTGTTGATTACTGTAATCTGATTACATATAGTCGTATTTTCCAACCCTGTATATGGGGAAGACCTGTGGACACATCCACCAACGAATAATCTCTACTGTATCCAAATCAGAATACTTTATAAATCCAGTGGGTACACAGTAAAGTTTGCAGTGTTAAATATACAGTGTCAAAGTTCATTAACTCTTTCAGAGTTATTACAACAACAGAGGGAGTTGAATATTTACTAGTGTTGGTGTTAATTTGCAGAGTTACAAGGCGCTGTGTCAGTTAGACTCTACAAAGCCCCGCCTATAGCCCACCCACCTCGTCCTCTCTGAAACTTTAAAGACCGCCATTTTCATTGCATCGTGACTCATGCGCCACCCGACCCTTGGCGTGGACTGAGGTTCGACTCGGGCCCCAGGAGTTTGGGTCGCAGTGACGCTGTCGACTCGCCGTGTTGCAGGCCCTCACGGCCTTCGTCTGCTCAGATGCAGACGCCCGTCCCTTCATGGATGTGCCGGTGGTGCTGTACAGTGTTGGCCAGTGTCAATTTTTTACTCAATTTCAAGTTAATTTTAAGAGGAGTTAAACACTATAGAAAGAGTTAATTTAACACCAAATCTGATAAGGACCAAATACACTCAGACACAGTGTTAAATTTAACTCTTTAAGTGTTGATTTAACACTGCAAAATGTACTGTGTATTATGAAAAGGGAAATGACGTATCTTGAAGACACAGTAATGTAATACCTGCAAAGGTCATTACTTAAAATAACATTTCTACACAATCTATTTGCCTTAAGCAAACACAGGACTAGTTTGTGAAACCGCTGCACTGTGTTGAGGCTGAGTTGGAGTCACTTGCTAATAGTAAAATACTACACATGTTTTTACTATCAGTGGTGCAGACATCAAAATAGAGCTTGACAAAGAAAAATCATGTTGGGTCAAATGATTGAAACAATGGTGGATGGATGAGCCCCAGTTGGAACAATGTCTTGTATTTGTAGTCACGTAATCCTGGCTCATACTGAAATATGTTCTGTGAGCTTTCCTGAATGTGTGCACGCACTCTGCACACAGCAGTACTTTGTTAGCATATACGGGGGTTGCAGCAAAAGTAACTAAACGCTTCCATTTTTTCCCCATTCAAATATGTGCGTTGTGACCAAACATGGTAACCTAAATATGGAGATTTCCTGTTGCTTCTATCTTCACGTCTGTTTGGGTCTGAGAAGATGAGCTATCCTAACAAAGTATCACTTCGCATCAGAGTGAGTGCTCACACACATGCAAGAAAGGTATGCCTGAACTCAGCTAATACCCGGGAAGAACACATTTCAGTACGTTCCGGTGGCATTCTCCTCTGAAACTGAAGGAAGTCAGCTGGAAAGGTTGTGTTGTGGGAATGACGAAGAGAAAATCGTGTTCGTTTTTACATTTGTGAAACAACATCCGTACCGTCACACACTGAGCAGGAGGAGGAGAGGAAGAGAACCAGAGGTGGTGAGTCGGGACGTGAGAGACAGAACCAGAGGTGGTGAGTCGGGACGTGAGAGACAGAACCAGAGGTGGTGAGTCGGGACGTGAGAGACAGAACCAGAGGTGGTGAGTCGGGACGTGAGAGACAGAACCAGAGGTGGTGAGTCGGGACGTGAGAGACAGAACCAGAGGTGGTGAGTCGGGACGTGAGAGACAGAACCAGAGGTGGTGAGTCTGGACGTGAGAGATAGAACCAGAGGTGGTGAGTCGGGACGTGAGAGACAGAACCAGAGGTGGTGAGTCGGGACGTGAGAGA
>OMKY01207413.1:0-21189 GCA_900302395.1 Bregmaceros cantori
ATATAATGTTACTGTGACAGTTTACTATAAAATGTTACTGTGACAGTTCACTATAAAACGTTACCCGGACAGTTCACTATAAAATGTTACTGTGACAGTTCACTATAAAATGTTACTGTGACAGTTCACTATAAAATGTTACTGTGACAGTTCACTATAAAATGTTACTGTGACAGTTCACTATAAAATGTTACTGTGACAGTTCACTATAAAATGTTACTGTGACAGTTCACTATAAAATGTTACTGTGACAGTTCACTATAAAACGTTACCTGGACAGTTCACTATAAAATGTTACTGTGACAGTTCACTATAAAACTTTACTGTGACAGTCCACTATAGAATGTTACTGTGACAGTTCACTATAAAATGTTACTGTGACAGTCCACTATAAAATGTTACTGTGACAGTTCACTATAAAACGTTACTGTGACAGTGCACTATAAAATGTTACTGTGACAGTTCACTAAAAATGTTACTGTGACAGTTCACTATAAAACGTTACTGTGACAGTTCACTATAAAATGTTACTGTGACAGTTCACTATAAAATGAATAAATTACAAATGAGTTTTCATTGGTGTTGAATCCGTTACAACAGCGCCTCCAATCACTGATGCGTCTTCAGCTTCCCTGTTGTTTGCTTTGAAACTTTTTGCCGTTGTGTGTCGTGCACTTTGGATTTTGCACCATCCAGGAGCACGCGGCGAGTCGTGACTTCACTTTCCCTCACCGATGTCTTTGCCGCATGTCTCCTATTCCTTCTTTGCCCCTTTCCGGGGAATTGTGAATAGAGCTGAAAATCGTTGCAATGGGCTGAAAAAATACATACGTGTCTTAATCCACACATGCATGCTTCCATGCATCCCTCGTCCCAGTCCCCGGGCAGACTGACCGCCCAATGAATGCATGTCCTAACCCACACATGCACGCTTCCATGCATCCCTGGCCAGTCTCCGTCCCTGGGCACAGTGAATGCCCAATGAATGCGTGTCTTTCGCTTGAGTGTGCTCTGCCCGGCCCGTCGGCCCGCCCTGAGGCCAAGTCATGTCTTCATCTGACTGACGCGCTCGTCCGCCCACCGACTCTGCCAGAGAAGGAGTCTCTGCTCCCTGCATGCATTCTCCAAGATCCCCTAGATTCTGGGTCATCCTACATTGGGATAGCTTTACACGGAAATTAGTTTAATTAAAAACATAATGGTTGATAGACTTTATGCTGGTCCATTTAGACTAAACCCAACAAAATGAAAACCGCTTCTTTCTTTATTCCATAAATGCAGTGAACCCATTGAAACGTCAAGATGTGTGACATTCTAGTCACCAACCTGGGGAGCTCCCATCCACTCAGCATAATAAATCCACATTTTTAAACTAGCTTATTCATTGTAACAGTCCTCTTCACTCTTTTTAGTATTATCTATTTAATTTTTTTTCTCTTTATTACGTGACCAAAAACATAACCTGCCCCGCGGCTCTGCCCCGGCGCAGGTTATGTTTTTGGTTGCGTTGGTTTGCCCCCTCGATAACGGGTCTGGATTAAACTTTGCAGAGTTATTTTGGTGCATTTCTGTAGCCTGTAAGTAACATAATCATACATACCGATAGATCGCTGTGCAGTCACGTGACTAGACTTCCGGGTCCAGGGGCCGCTGGGTTTGCCGGTGGCGTCAATAGCAATCACGCTACTCTGCGAACACTTGTATTGCTAATGGGTTGTGGCACATACTGCTAGCACTATGCTTTGTACCACTAGGTTTACAATCTCTGAGTGCTTCTAGTTATTACTATTATTATTACTCCTGGCTAAGGTTACATCCTCTTAGGGTGAAGCATCCTCAGATGTGAAATCTGTAGAGAATAGTTGGAAATGTTTGACACTGTTAACCGCTCTGTCTGTCTCCCTCCAGCGTGGCGGTCAGTGTAGGTTTCTATGGTAACAGCGAGACCAACGATGGGGTGTACCAGCTGACTGACTCCATGTACAACATCAACCAAACCCTGGCAGGAATCGACACGCTGGTGAGTCCACACAATTTACATCACAACATCACAACCAACCCATGTCTAAATCATAGGGGCTGCGGAACCATTATTAGATTATTACACGGTTTCATCCAGCACATAGGGTGGGTTTCCCTAATGTGGGCCATTTTTTGCAGCTTTCTAATGTGGGACAGTTAGTTGCCTAAGGTGGGGAAGTGAAATGTAGTGTTGAACAGTTGAACTTAATGTTAGACACGTTACCATAGTTTGCTTTCACCATAGTTTCACTGACATTCATTCATTATGGCCAGAGCCACTGGTGCTTAGGTGTCCCACATTAGGCAGTGGCTCACTGTAGGGCAATCCACCCTATACAGTCTTGTGCCTGTGGCTAGATGTAGACATCTAGGTCTGTCGGTGAGTCGTTCCTGAATGGCACACACAAACATATCATTAAGGAAGAGTCATTCCTGAGTGGCACACACAAACATATCATTAAAATTGAGATTTCAGAGACAAAAATGATGTCTTTTGACAAAATCGTACGTCCTACTTCGGAGTCAGTGGAGGCTATTAGTCAGTGCAGACATTATGACATTACTGCACAACAACTGGTGCATTGTGTGAACGCTGGTCACCATGTATACATGCTATGAGTAGGCTGGTGTTATGGTCTTTCTGCCAGCACAATGTGTTGAATGGCACAATTGAAGGCGGAGTAGCTTGATTTCATTCAAAATGTTTATGTCGTGGGCCTGGCCCCTTTCATAGTCTTGTTGCTGTGGCTTATATCACAGCACATGCTGAAATCGCTTCCCCTCGCGGTCCTCCTCTCCTCCCCCCTTTCACACTAACACTGTCAAAGAAATGAGTAAATGGCGCGGTAAATGAAGTAAAACCTGAACAGACAGAAACAAAAGAGAAAGACAACCATTCACACACACCAAACACACAAGGCAGAGAAAGACTACTGTGAAGAATTATTAGGTCTAGTGGGCCGACTGCAGTCTACCTCAAGGGCATCCAGGATGCGTTTAGACGAACCGTACTACTCTATGAAAAGCCTTGCAGCTGCGCGGCTCGTGGGAAGTTTGCGCCTACACGCTACATTTGAATCCACTAGAACGGTCGCTGCCATTTCCGATCGCGTCCGAACTTGCATTGTAACATCTTACCCTAACCCCTAACCTAACACCAAACCCTAAACCTAACCTTAACCCCTAAACTTAACCCCTGAACCTGACCCCTAAACTAACCCATAAAAAATGTGCAAGGTTCAGGTTTCAAAAGCGGCGCATAGAAGTACTCGCCACTGGATTCTAACCCAGAACGGCGGCGTCAAGAATGAGCGTTTTACCGAAACTGTGACTGAATACCGCAGCAGAGAGCCTTAAGGCGCTGCGCCATGTCCGTCATGCGCATGCGCGCGATTGAGGCGGTCGCCATAGCGGCGCCACGTAGCCTGCGAGTTTCCCATAAGTGCGTGCATGCGCAGATGTGCCGCCGCCATGTCTGTTAGTAGAGTAGTATGGATCGTCTTGGGGCATCTAGGATAGACCTCCAAGTAGAGTGCGCGCGTGCATGCATGAGACGACCACAAACGGGAGAGGGAGAGAAAGAAAGTGCAATCTTTGTTTGAACACTTAAGAGCAGTGTGCGCACATGTGTGAGCTCACACTGCTCTATCCCCTTAAGTGTCAAAATAATTGAATGCACTTTGACTCCGTGAACCTGTAAGCCTTGAAAGTTGACCACTTTAATGGGATTTCGAATGGGATATATATGGGAATCCATGGGTTAAGGGGAAATATAGGCTGGGAGTGAATAAGTTAAAGGACACCCCTGTTTGCTGTTTCAAACAATTTGAGTCATCAAAGTTCACCCTTTTCTCCCATCACAATAAATGAACCCTGCAGAGAAGGGGAGCTTGCAGAGGCCCAGATGCTTATTATTAGACGCGTGCTGCTGTCATCAGAAGCATGCTGGCTCAGACACGGTGTGACGGCACCGTCCAATGTGAAATGTGCTCGCAGTCACAAACGCAGCTAAAGAAGATGTGTGGGAAAGTGAGAATTGAAGATCGTCATTCTGAGCCCATGGATCCAATCTTGATGGGTCGATGGATGGCATGTGCTGGGTTGACCTGTTATGTTGTATTTAAGATTTCCCCCCGGGGCAAAAGCGGCAAGCTTCGCGACTACAGCCAGATCAAGAGACCAGCCTCACTGAATGCAAAGGCTCAGTCTCTCAATGCCCGCGCCGCCGAGGATGTATTGATACCCCAGGGTGCATGCACGGGCCGACGCCTGTCTGAATCAATACGCAAAAGTTTTGGAGGGGGGGCCCATAGCATGGTCACCCCAAACCTTTGTTTGACCGTAGCATGGTTAGACACAACAAACATTTGGGTAGACACCACATAATCCTTGTTCAACCTAAGCACATTTTGGGACGTCACCATGCTCAAGCCCTATACCCTACATTACTGCAAGTTATTTTTTTGGACGCAAGTGCCGTCCCTCATTCCCTATTGAGAGAGATAGTGTGACAGGACTGTTGGTCCTGTCACACTGTTGGTCGTGTTGGTTTGTCCCCTGGATAACTGAGAACGTTGAGCACGGATCTGGATGAAATTTTCCAGAGTTGTTGGAAATGATGAAAGAAAGAAGTGATTCAATTTTGGTGCATTTCTATAGGCTATAAGTAACATAATAGTCATACTTCATTATGATTAATGGTTTAAAGATCCCCGCTCTCCGTAGTGACGTCACGCCGCATGGCCGCGACTCCCGTGCCTGCACCAAGCAACATAATCGTACTTAATCACCAACACCTACAGATAGATGGTTGGAAACGTCCTTGGTTAGTGCACGCGGTGGTCAGTGAGACGTTTCCATGTAAAAATCTGAGTGAATGGTTAGGTCCAACAACGTCGGCTTCCTATCTATTACAAATGTCTAGCGATGTGCGATGCGTGGATGATGCGTTGGTTCTGGCTCGCCAGACTACTACTCTAGGAGCACTTGCATCGATAATGGGTTACCACACATACTGCTAGCACTAAAAGTACAATTTTTTGGTACCACTACGGTGCAGGTTTGCAATCTCTGAGTGCTTCTAGTTATATTATGTTATTCGTCCTCAACGGGAAAATCTATTTTGTTGGTTTGACAGATTTGATGTATGCACATTTAATGATATCACCATCATGTCTCCACGTGTAGCGGAATGTGCACCAAGTAAGTTGCTCTTTTTAGCCTTTTGTTCTCTAACACGTGGGCTGTCTAACACTGCGGCGCAGTCTCATACACGCCTCTGGCTTACGCTAGGTCTCCACGAGTGTCTTGCTGCTGTCCGTATGCCGTCCGTACGGTTGGTGTCCGTATGCCCTCTGGTTGCAAAATTGTGGTTTCCACTGCCAACAAACTCAATGCTACGGCGTGGTGCGCACTGGTATTCGCCCGTGACCTGCTCCAGTCAGTGCCAGAATCTGGAGTTGGCCCCCAAGCGCTGCGCACATGGTGCACACCCAACATCAGGGATGGGTTAAATGCGGAGGAAGAATTTCACTGTACATATATGCATGTGTGACAAAATAAAGTATCTTAATCATAATCTTAATAACGCGCTTTCACTTTCATGCAAGACATTTTAAGACCGCGCCGTTCAGCTGTGATCTTTTGTGTGTGTTGGAGGGCCATTTCGTGTCCGGGCAGAGTATTAACATTTTAAAATGATATAATGGGCTGCATGATGGTCTATATAAACCTCATAAACCCATATATACCTCAAATGATATGACAACTCTGTTCTATTCGTGTGAAATTACACAGAATGAGAACCTGAAGAAAATAAAGAAATAGATTTGCCACGGTTGTTTTCAGACACCCCATATACATGTGTAAACAACTCCACGTGTATGTGCTGCAGTCCCTTGCTGATTAAACAAATATTCAAGCATTGATTCAACTACTAGAGGAACAGTTGGATAATAGCAGCCGTTCGACGCAGGAAACGTCTCTCTTCTGTGTGTGATGGTAAAAGTAAATTTACTTTATTTAGTCACACATACACACATGTACAGTGAAATTCCTCCTGTGAGTGGTGGGCAGCCGCGGTGCAGCGCGCGGCGGCCAACCCCAGATTCTGAGCCAGTGCCTTGGCCATGCAGGGGCACTGAATGGAGCCGCACGTGCGTTTGTTGTGTGTGTGCGCGCGTCTGTGCTTGTGCGTGCGCCGGAGCGGGATGAATTCAGAAAGACGGAGAAAATATGACATATGAAGGTGGTGGAAGGGGGAGAGAGAGGAGTGAACACGCACACGCTCACACAATGACAACAACGCGAGCGCACAAAGTCACGTCTGTAAAAACAAAAAAACAAAACCAACCAAGGCCAACGCGTTCAAGATGGCAGATTTTTTTGTTTGGTCCATAACTTCTAAAGGGATGGATGAATTTGTGTTTTTTTTAGCTTTGACTTCACAATAGTTGTTGTTGTTTAAATAAAGTTGTTATTCAAATAAAAATGTTTAAATAATACATAAAATATAAAAAAATAAAATATCTATGAATATTAAATAATGATTTATTAAATTATTTAAAGAAGTTGAATGCATATATATTCCTTGAAGAAACTGTTGAATCCTATAGCAGTGGGGACGACTGCATAGGCCCAGTTGTTAGCAAGTAACCGCGGCAACACTTTTCTCCCTGCCTCGCTGTGTCTTTGTCCCGTGCTGTGAATACCAAACCGGCAAATTGGTTCCACCTCACAGACCAGCGCTGACGCCGTTGCGTTCCGTGTCCCAAAACGCTAACCTTAACCAAAGCAGTGACAACACGGCTTGTCCTCTTCTGTGCATGCCAAGTACCCTACACACAGTCCCAGTCATTAACACTGTTTTTACATTCTAATGGGTCGTGGCTGTCTGTAGAAACATTGTTGTAACTGACGGTTATTAACATTTTTTTAAAAATAAAGTTAAGTCGTTTTTTCAGCGTAAGCGCTAGGGCTGGGCTGACATTTTTTTTTAAATCAATTCTTGCTGAAAATGTAATGAATCAATTAAAAAATTAAGTGAATCGATTAAATAAATAAATAAACTTATTTTATATTATATATATTTAGTATTCTATATATATATATATATATATATATATTTTTTTTTTTCCGGCGTCAGCACCGTTTTTCCATCTTTATTGGATAGGATTAGTCGGAAGTTCGGAACCATACGTGTGCTGGGTGCATGTGTCTCACCGGCTGCGCCTCTGAGCCAGCACACAACGGACGATTATTTATATAATTGCCAATGAGTTGCCGGTTAGTCGCCTAATCTGTTGGGTTCCAAGATATTCACACAGAGCAAGAAAGTAGAAAAAATACAAGATACATCCTGTCATTTAAAAATATAATCAATATGTTGGTTGTAATCAAGTTCTAATTAAGATAAATCCTGTCATGCATTTCAAAATAGAATCAATGGCTCATCCAAAATCGCTCCTCTATATAGTGCACTATATGGGGCGCACACAATTTTGTAGGGAAGTCCAAATTCTCCATGTACCCTATACAGTGCACTAAAGGTATCCCACAATGCACCGCAAAAAGTAGTGAGCATCGGATGTACCCTAGACGGAGCAATATAACCCATAATGCATTGCAAGATGTTTTAAAAATAACCTAAACATCACAAAAATGGCGCTGCGGGCAAATTATCATAAATGTAAGTGCTTTTGACTTTTTGTGATGATTTTTGAGTTTTATAATTATATTTTTTATAATTTTACAATCATTTTCAACAGCACCGACTCTAGTGTCCGAAATCTCGGCCGTTGCTGTTGAGTGCAATATAAGTGAGTGCACTCTAGGGAGTAGGGTAGGGAGTAGGGGATAAGGAACGATTTCGGACACAGTCATTGTCTCTGATTCGGAAAGTTAGTTACCAGAATGAGCCAGGTCAATGCTTCCAACTACAGTTTGTGCAATATACAGAAAGGTAACACATGGACGTGAACAGCAAGTCCGCAGCCCATCAGCCCTTAGACCACAGTATTCACTATTCAGCTTCTTGCTGTGCCTCGCATTGCTGTGCCTCGCATAGAAACTAAATTTCTATTGCAACAGCTATTCCAGTGGACAGCAGTTTAACATTTGCAGCTATTTATCTTAAATAATTTCTCACATATATCGCACCTGATTTTCTTTTTTTCCCCCTTCACCAGAAATCGGGCAGCGGAACGGCTAAAGTGGCAAACTTCCTCTTTGATATCAAGAAGTCTCTGGAAGCTGCAACACTGAACAAGATCATCAAGGCCCTGCGCGCCTACAAGCTCAACGGGCACCTGGACGCCCTGATCACTGAGGCATCCATACTGCTGGAGCGCACAGAGACCCACCACATCTACAGAGGCAAGTCCAGACCCAGGGGTGTGAATCACACACATCATGGCGATTCGATTCAGTGTTGATTTTTTTGACCCAACGATTTGATTTTTTTTCGATACTCAAGAATTCACCACAATATGATACGATTCGATACCATTTCGATACGATTCGATTATTTATTTATTTAATTGTAATATATGTAATATCGTTATACATTTATTTAGACTGTATAAACACATACAGTCTATGGCCATGGCACGCACACCGTGTTTGTGTTTGTGTGTGTTAAGGAAGCGAGGACGGTGCCAAATAGGTTTAGCGCCACCCGCAGCACGGGAGTGGAATTACGTCCAGGAGCAAATTGATAAAAATAGACGAGAAAAACAGATCAATACTCTTGCGGACGTGTCAGTACATTGTATCAACACCTGTTGTATCGATATATCGATACAAAATTGATATAATTTACACCCCTATCCAGACCACTGTCATAGTGTCGAGATTAGCATGTGGAGAAAGATGATGTGCAGTACGACACTTAACTAAATTGAAATGAAATTGAAACTGAAATGATTGAATGAATGAATTAATTAATTCAATTTTATTTAGGACAGACAGTACAGAGCCATTAAACATTACAGCATGAGATATGCAATATGAGAAGATGGTTGTACCAGACAGGCTTAGCAAAGTTGCTATATTTCACCCGGATGTCCGTGGGTGGAATACATATGCTCCGGTAGGGACCTAATTTAAAACAGTAGACACACGTTTAAAAACAAGTAGAAACAAGTCAAAACAGGTTGCTAGACGCTAGGGCCGTGATGATGGGGTTCAGATCATTCTTTTTTTTGGCCTATATTTATTATGTATTTATTTATTTATTATTACCACTACCATAATTTTATTACTATGCCAGTAAATATTTATATTGTTTTTACTACTTTATTTATTCATTTATTTTCTTATACTAAAATCTTTTTGTCATTAGTACTCCAGTGTTTCCTCTTGCTGTATATCCTCGGTGCCAAGCCATGTCTATCATTTTAATGACAAATGCATTGCCTGTGTGTGTGTGTGTTCTTGTATTTGTATGTGGGTATGGTTGTTTTAATGGGTTGGGAAGGTTGGGGTCAAGTGTTCCGTTCCTTTTATTCTCGTTGTTTTGCTTTGTTATGTTGCTGTAAAGCACTTTGAATTGCTGTGCATGAAAAGTGCTGTATAAATAAAGTTTGATTTGAGGATTTGATTTGACAAGCGAGGCGACACAGGGTTTGACTTTAGACTAGAGTTTTGGGCCGACAAAGGAGAGCACTTTTTTTGCTCCAAATTGTGAGTATAGCATCTTTTTAAAAATGTTTTGCTATAAGCAGACATGCAGGAAAATACTGATGAGTCAGTATTTTGGTGAGTCGTGGGTTTGATTCTCACTGCACCATTGAGGCATATGTGTTTTCCTGTGCCTCCTTTACCAGCGAGAACATGACATGACATTTATTAACATACATGCAATGGAGAAGTAATAGTAACCTTAATTTACAAATTGAAAATGCCTACAAAGGACCACAAGAAGAACACAAACTAGGTAGCTGGATACGGAAGTAGTTGTGGAGGGAGCAGATGATCTGCTTGAGCTTTCAGCAAAAATACATTTATTTTTAGTTCAAATTATTTTTATTAGAGGGAAACGGCTCCTCCACCCCAAATCATCATGACACGTCATGCCATGATTGAATAATTTAAAACTATTATCTCATCATCACACGTCCAGGCTAAACGCATTTTTTGAACGTGACATCATTGCAGATGAACAGTGGACCTATTGAAAGGCTACATCTTAGTAACTGCTTGCTGGTCATTTTTCTCCCCAAGGTCTGAACCTGTTCCTTAAAGATAAAGAAGATAAGAAGGAATTTGAGCTGCACTGCCAGGCACTGACGGGCGACAAAGCCGACAGACAAGGTTGGAAAATGTCTTGAATATAAACAGGGTTCCCACAGGGACGAGAAAAAAAAGTCTTAAAAAGTCTAAAACTAAAAAAACATGTCTTTTTAAAAATGCCCACATTTTCATTGCAAGCCTAAAATGTATTTGAGTTTGAAGAATTCCTACTCAGACACGCACACACAACCATCTCTGTTCACTGCTGTGGGTGAACTGAAGGCATAACGCGCGCGGGATCAACCAGCGAGAAGCGCATTTGCATCGCCCAATTAGTTTGAAGCAGTGGCTGACCAATCAGTGGCCCTACGACCCACGGGCCGCGAGTGGCGCGGATGGGATGCCTCGGACTATCTCTTGAGCAGGCACGAAAATTTCTACTGGTTCCATGGTACCGGCGTCGTAGAGACACTATTTAAGCGGATAGTCCCGAACACTCCAGCTCCCTAATGGGTGCAGTGGAACCAGGTCTCAAGTGTTCATCATTTATGTTTCCGCCTAGTGCATCCGACTTTGTCACATCGTCAAGAATCGATAATGTCAGCGTTGGCCTAAAGAGGTCTAATTCCTACATGAACCCTGTATATACATGTGTCATCTCAGAAGCTAGCAACTTCATGAATGTATTTTTTTATATACATCACTAGCGGCATCTGGGTGACCTGTGGGATGTGTCAGTTGGGGCCAGTCGTTCACTATTGAAACTTGATTACTTGAGTTTTTTTTTTTTAAATGCCCAAATACTCACATTGAGAAACCGCTTCAGAGGATTAATCTATTCAACTTGAAATGCAGTTGATTAAGGTATTCACTTGCTTGGACACAATTAATTTATACCATAATATTTTGGAGATGTGTCTCATAATCTTGGTTTTCCACAGTCATGTCCATTTAATGTATTGTATTTATAAAGATTACATTTATGGCCATCTGTGGGCTTTGACAGTCGTTTAGTTATCAATGAATCGACTAATAGTTGCACCTCTACTGTCAATCTGTAGATGATCTATTTGTCAACAGAACAATGTATTCGTTTTTAACAATTAACCTATGTGGCGATTGAACCCTATCCAGCTAGCCACACCTCCGATGCAAAACGGGTGACGGCTTCATCCCCTCTTGCATCCCCGATTGTACTGAAACAAGAAAAAGATGATGGAAAGCCTTTGGAGAGGGAGACGAATAAATCGGTGCTTTGCAAACGTGAGGAAAAAGAGCTTCCGATAGACTCGCTTCCATGTGCAAAACGAAACGCTGAGCAGCAGGAGTCTGCTGAGCACAGAGGAGGAACAAATGACCCCGGTAAAACTGGCAGTGAGCGGAAAAACCAGCTTTTGTGTCAGGTGGAGCCATTGCCTGTGCTGTGCAAGAAAGAACAAATGGAGTTACCAATCGAATTGCAACGGGGTAAAGGAGCAGGCGAGGTCCGCAGTGCACTAGGGAAGGTGAAGGAGGTTGTGCAACACTGCAAAAGAGAGAATGAGGAAGTTCTGACAAACTCGCTCCATTGCAAAGAAATCAAGCTTGGGGCATCGCATCACACAACAGAGAATCGTGCACTATCGGCAGAATCGCTGCACCGTGTGAGAGAGAGCGACTCCTTGCCGGAGGAACAGCCATTCTGCAAGCAAGAGACTGAGGATGTCGTCGTTGAATCACTGCCTCAGGTGAGCCAGAAAGAGTCTCAACTGACGGAATCGATTCCCTGTAAGCGGGAGGAAGCGGTGATGCCATCAGAATCGCTGCAGAGATCAGGAGAGAAATCACCCGTGCTGGCACAGTCGTCCATACCCCTTGAACTTGGCAAAGAGCCGACATTGACGGACACTATTTGCAAAAGCGAGCATGTGGAAGTCGCACTCGAATCTCTACATACTGAGAAAGAGACTGCAGAGATTGCAGAGGTTTCACCGGCATTGCGCTGTCCAAAGGGAATCGTCGAGGTTGTGCTGGAATTGCAGCGTCCAAAAGAGAATGTGCTGCAATCGCAATGCAAGGTAGAGAACATGGCCATTACACTGGACTTACAAGCTGGAATGAGAGAGAAAGACCCGATTCCAGAGGAACCGGTACAGTGCAAAAGAGAGGCTCTGGATGTGCCAATGCAGTCATTGGCTGCCACACAAGAGAAAGGGGCAGTGCGGGCTGCGTCGCCAAAATGTGCGCAAAATGACACCTCCATGGAGCCGATGCTCGGCGCAAGTGATGAAGTGCCATCCTCGGAAACGCTACCATCCAAGAAGGACGATGCGGAGGAATCGCGTCATCATGATCAAAAGGTATGTGGTAGAAGTTTAATTAGAGCTACACTATGACCAATGTGGTGGACTAGGGTTAAATTGGCAAATTTACAAACTTGGCAATATTTCAGGGACATTTTCATAAAGCATGGTTTATAAATCGGCTATTGAATCGACAATAATGTGTAAACATAATGCTGTATTCAAATACAACCAGGAATGGATGTGTCACATATGTATATGTCAAGTTATGGACTTACTTTATAATTTCCAATGCCATGTCTCTTATTTGCTTTGTGTGCATTACATGCTTCTTGATCTTTGTGCCAAATGTTTAACTTGCCAGATACAATTTTTTTGAATATTTTAATGCAGAATAGTATTTTTCATTTTCATCATATTTGGTGCTTAATATTGCAATCATATTGTAAATGACGTTCTTTTGGCATGAACTGTATCTGTGCCATCTAGTCGACGTTGAAATATAGTGGACCATATGTTGCCCAACTTGACACTTGGCATAATGAGCATGTATTTAGATGTATGGGTTGTTTCTGCGTCGTTCCACCTTTTTTAGGAACCACTGGCTCCGGAGTCTGTCGACAGCGCGGCAGAGGACGTGATGATTCCAGAATTGCTTATCTATGATCGGGAGGACCTAGGAGGAGAAGAACCGGACGTGGTAGAGGTGACGCCAAAGTGGCGGCCATATCCAGACGCCGAGGAGGGGGAGGTAACCCCTAGCCCTCCACCTGCTCCGTTGTGTGTGGATGATATTGTTGGGGAGAACCTCTGTGGACTGTCATCAGACATACAGCAGCTCCTTCTGTCCGAGAGCGTTGACATTTCCACCCACACGGTGCCCAACACCAGACACACGGGACTCTTCTCCACGCTGACCCTCGCTGTGCCCGGCGAGATCTCTGGTTTGAACTCTCGATGGACTCTGGGGAGGCTCTCGCAATATGTGTCTTTCTTCAGCAAAAGCATCCCCATGCACCAGCACATCGCCTCCATGAGGGAGTCCTTGCAAGAGATACTGCGTGAATGCAGCAATGAACCCCTCTCTAACAAGGCGAGCGATGCTACCTGTGACACGGCTAGCCCCAGCACCGATGTTTCTCCAATCAGCTTTGACGCTGACAGGGTTAGCCCCAACCAAGCTAGCGCACGCAAGACCAAGGCAATGCTTGCCAGTAATGTCTCCGACTTTGTGGCCAGCGTGCGGGCGGTAGCGGCTTCCGTGAAGGAGGAGGCCGCTGATCTCTCCCATGAGGCCGCTCGCTGTGAGGCCGCACGCTCTTTCGAAGACATCACACCCCCGAGCAATGCTACTCCACCATCTCCCACCCCCGGATCAGGCAGGTTGGAGCAGCTGTCGGGGACTGTTGGCAGCAGAGTTCCAGTGAAATCTGAAGGCACGGAGACCCTACCAGAGCCGGGACCCAGTCCTGCCCCACCGCCAGACACCATCAACTCCCTGATTGAACAGTTGGATCCAGACATTCTGAGCAATTTGAAGAAGATCATAACGGGCGTCCGTAAGAACACAGTCTACTTTCATGTTCAGAGCTCCGAACCCCCAACACCTCTAGACAACCGGCTCAGAGTAAGTAATCCGTCTTTATTCCAGGGTAGGGTGTAGGGATGTTGATGCTGAATTCATAATCAACTAACCAATTTGCCAATATTTAATCAATTAAATCTCTTACCACTTGCACTACAAGTATTTACTCATATGCTCTATGTACTGCACCAACAAAGAGTCTCTTCCTCCCCGTTCATAGTAGGTCCGCACCATATTACTTGGCAGCGCAAGGACAAAAAAAAGTAAATTGACTGATGAAATTAATGTTAAGCACTGCATTAACCTAATTTTGACATGGCCTAGTGTAATTGTAGCCTGGCGAACCAGAACCAACGCATCGTCCACGCCTCGCTCCTCTCTAGATGTACGATTTTGTTTGGGTCTGGGAAAATCGGGCAAGCGGTCGGTACGGATTCAATCGCCCGATGTTCGTACAGGCTACACAAGACGTGAGTGGAGTTTGTACGGGCTATGCGAGACGTGGGCGGAGTTTGGTTGTCACGCCTCCACACCCCTTGTCCCACCTACTGCGCTGTGACTGGATAAGACGATTTGATTGACATGTTTTTTTTACGTTTTCCGACCCTGGTTTTACCGGACCGAAATCGAATGTCTAGCGATGTGCGGGCGAAGAAATAACCTTCAATAGACTTTCAATAGTTTCAAAATTGATGAAATGAACTCGTCCTCTAAGTGCATATTTTTGTAAAATCCTAGAAGTCGTACCAAGTGAAAAAGCTGTTGCTGCACTATACATCTTGGAACTTCATTTACACACAACTTTTTAATTTTTCACTCTTGTAAAACAGTGTTGACATTGTTGCTTTGTAGGAATACTTGGTCTCTTGCGGGCATGTGGAGCAGTCTCCTCTGATGTTCCTTGAACAAGAGGGTCCTGGTGAGAAGTTCTTGGTGGTCATACAGAACAAGAACATTGTAGCACAACTCCACCAGGTGATCCACTCATTTTTGTTTCCCTGTTTATGCTTACTGTGCACATGTTTCCAGTGTTGTGTCCAAGTCATGTCTTCATGTTTTATCAGCCCACTCTTCCACGCTGCATTATGGGGTATTGGAAGAGGGATTTTTGATTGTAAGGGGGAGTTCTTCACAAATCCAACCCTTGTATGGATGGCGAGGGATTTTTTCTTCGAAGTCCATGGCGGTGTCCGAAATCGCTCCCTATCCCCCATATAGTGCACTATTTGGGCCGCACCGCATTTTGTAGGGGTGCACCGCAGTGAACAATGGATGTACCCTAGACAAAGCAATATAACCCATAATGCATTGCGAGACATTTTAAAAATGACCTGAACTTCAAACAAATCATGGCATTGCGGGACGAAATAGTGTCCAACCATCGCAAATAGTAAATGTAAATACTTGGGACTTTTTCTGATGATTGTTGAATTTTACAATGCTATTTTCATAATGATATTTTATAATAATTTTTGACGTCGCCAACTCTAGTGTCCGAAATCTCGGCCGTTGCTGTTGAGTGCACTGTAAGTGAGTGCACTATATGTGGGGTAGGGAGTAGGGGATAGGGAGAGATTTCGAACACAGCCCAAACATTTGCTGGAGATTTTGCGTAGGTAGTGTATAGCAATGTAATGGATATTTTAATGACAATATCCATTGAATGGGTCTCAAGAGTAGGGCTGCAACTAATGATTATTTTAATAGTCGATTAGTTGCAGATTATTTAAGCGATTTAGTCGATTAATTGGTTTGATATAAAAAAAATCCCTACAATATTCACAGCAACATATGAATTAGTCAACTTAAAATGTTTTCAATTTTGTTTCACGTAAGCAAACAAATGAACAGCAATTTACTTAATTACTTGATTTTTTTTTTTCATATTCAGATTTTTTTAATCAATAATGTAGAATAATTGTAATCATGTTTTGGATTTTCAGAAATGATCAAGTGATCATCATTCACTACGTGTGTATGTGCACCTCAGGTTCCGGGGCTGGTGTCCCTGAGGAAACGAGCCTCGGTGCAGTTTTTGGGAGTAGACGGTGTGGAGGACCTAAGGGGTGTGAAGTCCCCACACCAAGAATTGCCTCGGCGATCAGGTCAGATGCGAAGTGTTAATGATGTTTATTGTCGGCATGGCAACAAAAGAAATGCCTCCTATTTATTTGATATAGACATCACATGATACATTGGACAAACCAGATGCACTGCATGAGTGTTTGTAGCACAAGTTCTAATTGTTAACACCTGTCCACAGGATGCTATACGTATTAGAACCCACTAGTAGGAACATTATGAACAAATCTACAGGTGCAAGGAATTCAAATATAAACTAGCATCAATGAAAACATAAAATGAATCAGTACCAAGGGAAATACAAATATACACCATTATCGATAGACATGTTTTTTTAGAACCCAAACATGGTCCTTCAAGGCATTAGGACAGAACTATTGTGCAATGTACAACTTTGATTTGATTTCAGCAATGATTTCAGTCCTCTTTTGAAGACATTGCTATCCGTCTCTAGTTTTAGCCTGTCTGTCCAAATGTGGTCCTGCATGGGAGAACAATACAGTCACCATGTACTGTGTTGTCATGGCAAGAATAATTTCAACAGTTGCACAACGGCTGTGTCCGAAATCGCTCCCTATCCCCCGTATAGTGCACTATATGGGGCACACGCCATTTTGTTGGAGTGTCCGAATTCTCCATGTATCGTATATATTGCACTGAAAATATCCCACAATGCACCGCAAAAAGTAGTGAGCATCGGATGTAGCCTAGACGAAGCAATATAACCCATAATGCATTGCGGGACGTTTTGAAAATGTACCTAAACTTTTTTAAAAATGGCATTACGGGAGTAAATAGCAACCGACCACGGCCAATAGTTATACGTACTTTTGTCTTTTTCTGACGATTGTTGAATTTTATAATTATATTTTTTATAATTATATTTTATAATAATTTAGGTAGGGACTAGGGGATAGGGAGCGATTTCAAACACAGCCAATGGCTGAGGTTAGCACAGTGTGCCGTTTTTCCAGTGACTGGTGTTGTTAGTAGCACAAACAGCTAACAACATCGCTGACTGTGTAGATGAACTGCAACTGGAGTATAGGAGCAACTTAAAAAAAAAAGCAGATTCTGTGTTGCCAGGATTTCAACAAAGGGTCCACAAATGTTAATAATCAAGGAACAAAAATATATCCTAAAAAGTTTTTTATCTTTTCATCACAACTTGTGATAAAAAGATTCACAAACCATTGGGAGCAATTTGTGCTTCAGTGACTCGTCCAAGGACAAAGATTGCCCTAACACGTGTACCTCGTTGTGCTCCTTAGATTCCACATACAATGATCTCTTTGTCTCTGGAGGATGTGTCGTCTGTGATGATGTCCTGCTGAACCCCGACACCCTGCCTCCTGGTTGTACACCCCACCCCCCCACCACCCATCCCCCAATCACACACACACCCGAATGCCAGGGCTCAAGGATAAATGGGGTAGTAAATTTGTGATTTTGCTAATCTAAGTCAACTTTTACATTTCCCCAATCCACATGGTAGCATCTATCGGAGTCATATCGATGGATACATGTAAAATGTGTCCTTCGGCAAGTGGCAGTGATGTCAAGTAAAAACTTGGCGATGATCCAGAAACCTTTTTCTTTGTGACAATTCTTCATTCCATCCCAGTATCAGTCTCTATTTATAATCGGATATGGCATGTTTTTTTTTTGCTGAGAATGAGTGGCAATTATGCATGTCCAGCAGAAGAAAATACTATTGACATAATAATTAATGAGCAAATTTTCTTAATTGTCTATTTAAATGGTTTGCATGAGCATGTCATTTTTTAATGATTTAAACAATTAGTCGATTCATCGGTTTGATATAAAAAAATCCCTAAAATATTCACAGCAACATATGAATTAGTCAACTTAAAGTGTATTCAATTTTTTTCTTAAAAGTATAAAAAAATTAATTGACAAAGAAACTAAACAATGAAAGGTAGAATAGTGTTTGTGCTGTGTAACTTCATTTTTGTAGTAATAGTTATGAAAACCGTTTCTGTAGTAGTATTCCAAGTTTCCAACGCCAGTAAATAGGGAATGACTCACGATCGAGAGAGAGAGCATTTGAACAAGTGCCTTTAGTTAGCGCGCACACAACAACGATGGAGCTCACGCCGCTAGCGTGTTAGGAGAGACCGGTAGGTGCGCACGCACATAATAACAACAGTGAACCCACCCCCGAGGCGTGACGGGTATGTGCCTGTTATGGATATTTGAAAGGCAATATCCAGTAACCTTGGTGAGTTCAGATAGGGAGGAAGCACACTGGTTGAATGGGTCTCAAGAGGTTTATTGAAACCCAAAAATGTATAAGGAGGGACAGATCAGCCAGTGTCTGTCAGGATGTGCTGTCTGGAAATGCCCACGTTTCACAGAAACGTGCTATCTAATATAGAGAAGTGATAGTACATGTTATCAGAACCAATGCATGTCTTACACGTCCAGCATGTCACATTATGACCCAAGAACATGACCTGTTTTAGCTAGTTACATAATGCATACGTGTGTACGTGACAATAAGTGGAAAACACATTTGTACTTGATAATTTCTATTACATTCCACTCCTTCTGATTCTGAAAAAATCACTTAGTTTATATTACCAAAATTAACGCCCTGACTGTTTGTGAGAAACAATTTAAAGGAATTAATAATTGGTTAAAATAAATATTAGAACATTACAATAAATCACCAAATTGATTGGGAAAATAAGAAAAAAATAAGAAAAAATATATAACTGTTTGTGAAAAACAATTTAAAGGAATTAATAATTGGTTAAAATAAATATTAGAACATTACAATAAATCACCAAATTGATTGGGAAAATAAGAAAGAAAAAATATATAACATGAAGCACAGACCCCAACACAATCACCCAACTGGCGCAAAATAATTGGAACAATCTTTTTTTTTTGATTTTTTTGTAGTTGAGTAATAACTATTAATCAAGCACATGTGTGTTTCTAACGTGTGTGTGTGTGTGTGTGTGTGTGTTTGTAGAGCGTCTTGATGCTCTTCTCAGAGTTCTAGAACAGCAGTCTAGCGGTCCTTGGTGCTTCATGGTTCACTGGAAAATTCACACCAGTCTGCGGCGCCAGAGCAGGTACTCTCACACTATAGTCTAATATGCTCATGTTTCTCTGTCTTTGAAATATTTAGCATTAGGAGACATTATGAAAGCTTCACATTGCAAATCAGCATCATCTATTTTCCCGCGAAATACAGGGGGGTGACATTTATCCCGCCGTGTGTAACACACTTCCTGTGTCTGTATATTTCCCTGTGAAAAGTGATCGTAGTGGACTAAAGTGGATGAATTTGTCACACAAAACACACGTTTCAATATCTGCTTACTACAGCTCAATCTGTGACAAATTACACATCATCCACTCCGCTTCGCTCACCGTTTTACATAAGTATTGATGAAATACAGTCAGAATCCTATTTGAAGTTGCTCATTTTAACAATTGCTCACATCAAGATACTATGAACTTATACATATTGTTATTTAGAGCTGCAACCGATTTCATTGATTATTGAAATAATCACAGACTAATTTGATAATCGATTAATCGTCGGTGATTAGTCGTTTACATGTTTTGACCCATTATACACTCAAACGTGTTGAACATATGTTGTCAGTTTGCATTCCCAGTGCCATGGCCCCGTCTATTCTCTTGGATACTGAATACTGTTAAGCCCCCACAACGACACATAATGGGTGAAAACACAATAATTTAGCACAGAAGACTAGGCTCTTCCATGGCAATACTAAAAAATGGAAATGTTAGCAATACATGGAGATAGTGAAAAGTTTGCGATATTAATGTTGAAAACTTTTAATAATTTACATTTCAGGTTAATAATCGTTAAGATATTTAAAGGAAAAATTATCCGATTAATCGTCATTAAAAAAGGCAGATTAATCGATGATCAAAATAATCGTTAGCTGCAGCCCTAATCTTAATGATTGTATGCTATTAACCCCCGCAAACTTTTTTTATGTTGAAAACTGGACTAACACCAGGTATCCAAAGTATGCATGGTGGGGGTTTAGAATTCCATTTAGAAATATCTTTTGGTGTCCTTGTCAATAAGCCATTTGTCATTTTAATTAATAGCTATCTATTGAAGTACTTGGCACTTAAATTGACTGCTCCAAAAATAATGTTTCTAGCTAATGGCCCGGTCTCTGTCATTCAGGGTGAAGCAGAATGCTGTAGCACTGATGGACATCCTGAATGCGTATCAGCGGCGAGGGCTGGTGGAGGTGATACCCTTCCATGTCTGTGACGAATCTGGCTGCACCTCTCCTCCTCTCCAGTGTCTGGTCCAGCTACAATGCCAGTTCGCCCAGCGGAGACACTTCGTCTTCCTCACAGGTGCGCAGGCACTGGAAGCTCTGGAAAAACTTCACCACTAGAGCTGCAATGATTAGTCGATTAATCGATGACTAATTGATTTATAGAATTAATCGCTAACTAATTTAACCCTTTGGCTGCTTATGACGAACATGCACGTCTTATAAATCCACGAGTTGTAAGCTTAAGACGGCTATGTTCGTCATAGCGTTTTATCGCTCTGACGTCACTATGAACATCCGGGCTAACCCCTGAGATGAAATCCAAACTCGCATCATCAAGGAAACAATGTAAAAAACATTGTAGCGCACGTGGAACACGCACGCGAGTGGCCGTTTAGTCACGCAGCGCAGGCAAAATAATACACAGATAATACAGCCTGGGAGCTGTGGAGCCCACAACGTTCTCACGTTGGAACGGCACGCGCTGTCAATCCAACCCCTCCTCGCCAATCTCCGCACTCGCCCGGTGCCGCGGTTCAATCGGATCCCCCCCCACCCCCCGAGGCACTCGACCGGACCCCCGGTTCAATGGAATTAGCCCCGCACACCATCGACACCAGCCCTCGAGAGAAGGAGAGAGGCGGAAACGTCCCAATGAGCCGTTTACTATAGCGCGCGCTCATGG
>OMKY01207414.1:0-13271 GCA_900302395.1 Bregmaceros cantori
CTGCTTCAATGTAACTGAATTAGATTGCTGCTTGTAGTTATTTGTCATAATATTCAGCATGCAGCTGACGAGTGTGAAATAAAAAATAGATACAATTAAAGGTCTTGGTCGCTTCAATAGAAGATTATCTTAATGGAAACGTTATTAAATAGGGAAAATTAGGGTTAAGCTATGGATCAAAAAATGATAGCAAAAAATACCTTTAAAAAAGAGGGTTCTCACCCCCTCTCCGGATTTTCTGCAATGTCTCCCCCCGACTCTTCATCGCTATCTCTCGATAAAGAAAGGAAAATGGCGCTTGCGCCCAAGAAAATAACAGCTTAAAACGCAATAGCAGCTTGTGTTAAGAACTTGATAATGGAATGGGAAAAATACATAGAAATGGACAAACTCTCATAGTGGTGTTTTGTCTCTCCCTGCTGTTTGTTTTGAGAATCGCACTGATCCTGGCGTGTTCTGAATGAAACTCGCTCTTTTTCGGACACGATATGCATTTGCAAAGATTCAGATGAAGACTTGTGTGTTTATTGCTCCGAGTTAATCAATGGCTCCACCGGTTATTCTGCCTAAGTTGTGTATACCAACAGATAGAATGATTAATTGATTGATTGATCCATCTTCAAGGAGGAGGGTTTTTGTCAGCTCAGAAAGAGCAACAGAATTATACAGTTAAAATGCAATACCTAATAATAATAACAATAATACTACTACTACGAATAATAGTTGTTTAATGTAGTAGTAGCAGCATTAGTAGTACCTGGGGAACACGCACATTTAAAAAGTAACGTGGTATTCTTTGCTCGCCCCCATGTGGCGCAGAAGTGCATTACACCAGAGCGCACCTGAAATATATCACTGGTCATCCCAATTAATTAACATGATTACGAACTAATACACTAAGTATAGTACTATTTTGAATCAACCTGCATTGCAACAATGAATATAGTACACAGTGATTCAAAAATGGAACCTTTTAGCGCATCCAGGGGTGTACGATTCGTACGCAATTGTCCCCGGTGACGTTGCCCAGTGGGCGGGGAGACGCGCATACAAAATACCGGCGTTTCCAGAACAGCGTGTACTCTCTTGCAAACCTCCCGGTGCCAGGCGCGCTCAGTGGTCCTCCGGTGCCGACTCAGCGCCAGTCTCTCCGAACCTCTCGTCATGCTGTCCCGTCGCTTGGTGCAGCGATGCGCGCTCTTCATGGGCCGATCCTCCGCTCCGGCTGCAGCGCGTAACGGTCAGTTACTCAGTTGGTTACCGAGGAGAGGGGCACACCTCCACCAGTCCGAACACCGTGTTCGGGGGAGCATGCGGGACACTCTTTCCTTTTTTTCCTAGTTGAAGGTCACTCCGTCGTCTTTAATGTAATAATCGACCTATGCATGTGCACACCCATCTTCCAACTTTCCAGACTATTGTCTACTGTAGCCACATATAGTGCCATGTCACATTAAACGCTGTTTAGTGCTTGGTTATATCAGAGGTAGCTAAATGCATTGTTCGGAATAGCAAGTGCCCACCACGCCGAGAATCTTGACTTTAGCACAAGCATGCAGTGCAGTCTTTTAAAATTGGGCGCCAGGGGTTGCCCCAAACCCATATTTGAAGCGGTTTATGCTATTACCATTTCACAGCAGTTTTAATTTTTGTATAAACCGATTGAAGTCTCCTTTCTATGGGGAAGGGGGCGTGTCGGCTGCTCGGAACACTCAGTTCTCTCCAATGCTTCTCAACAAACCGATGCCTTTTTTTGAAGATCGAATTTAAGTTGTTAAATGTTTAGATTAGAAACGTGTTTTGTAGCTTGTATAGTTCACTCCACGTGCGGGTCATTCACCATTTTGAATCATTACCATCCCACCTGCTCCATGCCTGTAACTCCAAGCGGCGACATACTGGAGTTAACTTTTTCTGCTGCAGTTTAACTTCAGTTTACTTTATGGGGAGCGGACAGTTTGAATGTTTTCTTAGGAAATTTGGGGTGATCTGTTTAAATGTTAAATTTGCAAGTGGATTTTAACAAATGCATTTTTATTTTTCCAACCCTGTCCAACTGACGGGAAGTGTAGTTTGTACTGCTGCGGCTGGCACCGGAAGTTGTTTTTGTGATGGCGTATCTTTTCAATCTGTGTAACTGCTCTCCTGCCGAGGGCACAGCCGTTGAGCAGCGCCAATGTTTACTGCCAGCCTCCGGGAACTGGCTGCTACAATTTGCTGTACAGCCTAGTGAGCCTACGCACTTGAGTAGACTTCTTGAATTATTGGTCTTCAAGAGAACTCTTGGAGTTCAGACATCAGTGTCACTAATGTATTAAAGTAATGTTGACTTTGTACTGTATTGTGTAGGGCGACTGGCCCACGTTTTCTGTGCAGTGCTAATAGCTCGCAACGATGACCAAATGTTCATGGTACGTCCAAAGTCTGTCTCAAATCCATTGCAGTCTTGTTTTTAAACTCTTTCATCCTGTGTACCTAGTGGCTCCTGTGCGACACATGGCGTACGGCATCCCTGGAACCAGCAATGCAGTCTACTTTGTCCTGTGCGGAGGCGGACTCACTGCAGCTATGGTCTATGTAAGGACACAAACAATTAAAGCCTTTCTCCAGTTGACAATGTTTTTTCGGGGATTTGATATGCTCTTTGTCGACTTATCTACATTTATCATTGACGTCCCTAAATTGTCAATGTGAAGTGACAAGTTGTCCTGACTCGTATTCTGACCATCCTCACCAGGCCTACCAGACAGTTAGCGGAGACGGTGACAAGAGCTCCACCGCCGGTAAGTTCCTGAGCACTATTTGTTCCTCTGCAGACTCATTGTAGAGTCTGAGCTCAGTTTGATAAAGATATCTCTGTGGAAATATGGTGGTTGACTTATCTAGACTTGACAAAATATCTTGTGGACATAGTTACTCAATGATGGCTTGAGGGCCCAGTATTTTCTTTTGCTAACGTGTTAGCAAAAAAACTTAGTTATAATCTGTACACTTGTTGCTGTGATGTTTTTTATTGGAATTTTTAAATTGGTTCATGTGCTGGCTTTGTGGTGCAGTCGGTAACACGCCTACACCCAGCAGACTTAAGGCCAACCAATTGCAACGTTGCCTAGACGTCACACGTGTCTGACTCAATCAAAATATAAATTGGCGCCCCCTGAAGGATCTGGCTGGTACAGGGCTCTTGCAGGATTTTCCAGTCAAATGTTGGACATTTTGTAGACAATTGAGAACTTGAGATCAACTTCAAGACCCCTAAACATACTTTTGAGACTATTCTTTTGGAAATTAAATTTTCCCATTTCACAGGCGCACGTTGTCCACTATCTGTCTGAATTTATGACTTTACATATTCAATTAAGGTGAAATGGCCGTTCGTCTTTAAAGTTTGGCTGGAAATGAAATGACAACTTGTTCCAACAGCTCTAGGTGCCGAGCCCATGTGCTTGGCTCCTGCCTCCCCTGTGGTGGAGTCTGCGGCCATGGAGGAGGTGGCTACTGTGGCGGTTGTTGCCGCAGAACCAGCCGCTGAGGTCGCCCCAGCAGAACCTGTGCCAGAGGTCGTCCCTGCAGTTGAGGTTGTTGCAGCAGAACCTGTGCCAGAGGTCGTCCCTGCAGTTGAGGTTGTTGCAGCAGAACCTGTGCCAGAGGTCGTCCCAGCCGTGGAGGAGCCAGCTGTAGTGGCAGAGGTTGTTGCTCCGTCAGAGGAACCGCCCGTTGCGGCAGAGGAACCTGCGGCAGTTCCAGTGGAGGAACCAGCTGCAGCGGCGCTTCCGGTTGAAGAACCGGCTGCTCCGGTGGTCGAAACTGAGTCTGCGCTGGCTGAGGTGGCTCCTGCGCCAGAGACTGTGGCTCAAAGCGAAATTCCTGTTGTAGCTGCGGCAGAAGCGTCTGATGCTCAAGCTGCTGCGGCTTAAAGAAAACTGATGCTGGAAACTCCAAACCTTAGTGCTTATGTGGAATTGTGTGTTAGGACGCGCTTCATGGACACTTGACTCGGGCAAGTTTGAGGAAGTTTTGAATGTATGGTGTTCTCCCATATGAAAAGCTGCCTCTTTGCGTATCTTTTAAAAAGATGTTTTGCTTTGTGTATGCTTGGTGCCTTATTTTGGTTTGAAAGAAGCGCTAGAAGAGTGTGTGTGTGTGCAGTGAGTTTACAGGCTGGTTTTCAAACGTGTGCAACACCCATTTTTCAAATTGTCTGTACTTCAACTATTGCAGGTTTCTGCCTACACTATAAAACACTCCATGTTCTTATGAACTCTACTGTCATTGCGGTTTCACATTTGTATGTATTGATTTTAAAATTATGATTAATAAAAAGCTGCTAAATCTACTCTTGTCTTGTGTTGACCTTTAGATTAGAATGTTGTGACTGCATGCCTTCCTCGCTAGAGGACATTTGTACAGAATGGACTTTCCAGCATCTGTACAAATGATGCGAGGAAATCTTCTGCCAGAAAGGATTCACATGGCCACTATTAAATAACCAACTGTTCCATGTTTAGAGAATCAACCATCCAAGGACTTTCTCTCTCTGGAGAGAAACAAATCGGCACTTTTGAACCATCGTGTCAAAGTGTTATTTGGTTGCGCTACGCGTGTCCTATGGCATCGCTTACTGAACAAAGTTCTGTTTTCAGATCATTTGTGGAGAAACTTAATTTACTGGTTAGATATGTAGGTGTACATCTCATCTGAAGGGCTGGGTGCTAAGGCTGTAAAATTAACATTTGTAATCCTTCAAACAATCATTGATTGTGGCATGTTAATTGGTTTAGCATTTTACAGGGTTCCCCCGAAAGTCAAATTCAGGAACTAGAACTTTTGGCCTTAAATCTTGTGCATTTTAGACTTGTGATGAAAAATGAGCGTCTTTTAAAAAATGTCTGAGAAATGTGCCTGTTATTTTTCTACTGTGTATTTCCAAGTGTTATTTTTGGTTCCTCAATGGACAACTCTGGTGGTATAGTCAGCACTCGGCAATAAGCACTCAAAAGTGTAAATTTTTTTTTTCATAAGTCTTGGCGATTCCTACAAGAACCCTTTATTACAGCAGGGCATCGCCTACAAGAACCCTTTATTACAGCAGGGCTATGAATAACTAAACAAATCCAAGTTATATGTGAAGATTAGAATACAATATGTTAACCCATATCCCAGAAGTGAGTTCTGTGTACATTTCAAATAAGTCACATTTTCAATGATGGAAAAGAAACAGCAATTACCCTTTTTGTTTATTTTTCAACAAAAGTGACATTACACAATTGTTACAAGTTTGACTAAGCAAGGATTCAACATGACCTATTTTACAGCACGTGGCCCTTTTGGAAAAAGTTGATTTGGAAACAATTCAACATTGGCTGAAAAAAGATCACATTTTACAGGTTTTTGGCAGTAGATCTGCTATACTCTAGATTCTCACAGGCTGGTATTCTAGGTCTAGTATGCAGTGCTGCTTGGACATTGTTGCTCATGAGATCAGCACTTTGTAAAAATGGAGTCAAAGACATGCGTTTTCTAATTGATAAAATTAAGCTAAACTCACCAAGCAGGCAGCTCGCAGCAGCAGACGACATGGTCATAAACTACAGAGACTTCACACTAACTTCATTATTCTTGTTTCTATTTACCATTTCATACTCACTTTTTGTTTACTTTTTATTTAACTTTTAATTATGGATATAAAAACATTTTAAAGCAATGTAACATTTGTTCTTGGCATCAAATCAGAATGTGTTCCTTTTCTTTAGTAAAATATGTACTTTGTCAAAGCCAAAGCTGTGGTCAGAATTAGATTCAAAAGGAGCCAATCTAGAAATATTTATACATATTTTAAAAGTGACCAATCTCCTTTTGACAACCCATAGCAAAATCAATGAATTCAGAAATTAGCTAGATTATTTGGGGGAAAAAAAAAGGATGTATTGGTATTTTATTTTGTAAGACTGATTACCGAGCTACCCATCAACCTCGCGGTCCAAGCGGCATTGAACTCCCCATCACCAGCACCAATAACATTGTAACACTTTGACCTGCCCAGAGTGCTAGTCCATAAATAAAGTTAGTCTAACACACTTTGTACTTCTTTCTTCAGTAACAGCCCACACATAGTTGACCAAGTTAAAATATTCTAACAGTTCCTGAGTGTCACATCAGCCTTCGAACATTTGGTCAGAGATGTCCATTGTGATATGATGGGATGTTACAACCAGGGCTTTGAACAGTTTTTTTCCCCCCATTCAGTTAGTTCCGAACAGCCACGCCCATCGCGGGCGTGGCTGGGAAGGCGCACGGCAGCAGAGACTGGCGAAGCAGCGGACACCTATGGGACAGACAGCGCCATCTTTCAACGAAAACTTAGAGGAACAAAATGAAACCAGTATTAACAGGTTATTATTTTAAAATGTGTTTTTGTTCTGGAACAGGAAAATTAACGTTTCTGGTTTTGTTTCTGTTCCCTGGGAAATACAAAGTGTTCCCGTTTTTCATTCCTTGAACCGGTTCAAAGCCCTGGTTACAACAGACGTTGGCATTCAGGTGTCACGCATGTCATTCCCCACCCCCAACCCCCAGCTCATTTGTGTAAACAGGACATGGAGTTTTAAAAGCGGAATTCCTATTTTGTTTTTAACATTCAACTTGGATGTGACAGGAGCATTAGTTTTTAAAAAGTTGATTTCAAAGCCCAGCGGCAGCCCCACATGTGCCTAATGGCGTTTCTCCGAATTGCTACCTTGAAAATGACTTCCGGAATATGACTTGAATATGACCTTTTGTCGGCTGGACAAAATGTTAGCGTTCACATTTTGGTGCGTTACCTCGTTTTTGCTGCTCAACTTAAATTTTTACATGTGCCGCGTTTGACACACTCATTTCCGGACGCCCGAACATTTCTGTGTCGATTGGCATCGACGTTGACGCAGGTGGCCACGTCAATTGACGGATGGCAATAGGGGAGTTGCACGAGTGACGTCAAGGCTTTTCTTTGGCTTGGCGGTGGCCATTTTGGAACCTGTGAGCTGTTTTGCAGTTTTGGCGACAACACACCGTAAAGCATGGGTTGTTACGAAACGGACACCGCTCGTCGCTGCAACCCCATTAGATCCCGCCACATCTGAACTACTCAAAACGAGTAAAACACTGCAATTAATTCCTTAGTCAAATCTAAAAAAACAAAAATGCAGGAACCGCCGTTTTAAGTCAGACACAATCATGTGAAACTCAAGTTTGAAATACAAATTCATTTCAACATTGACGTGGCACGTTCAAATTGTTGGGACATCAAGGTCTATGCAGAGCAAGCAAACTGTTTTATTCAAGACATCTTCACAATAGAAACATTAGCAAATTCTGTTAAGTACAAGTTATCTACCAAGCGTAGAATGTCTATTATAGCAACCCATGTATAAATATAATTTGTACAGAATATTCGGTGCATTTTCAAACATCAGTGTAAATGTCTTGCCGTGAAAATGTTCGTCACTGAAATGGTTCATATTAAAGCCAAAGAATTTAGCCTGAGCCATGAAATTATATTTTGGATTGTATCAAACAATTTGCATTCTTTCTACAGCCGAATCGCTTGCATTCATGAACATTTGTAAAGGATATATACAAAGTACATACATTTATATACACTTTGACGCAACCACCTTTCTTCAATATTCTTCTTCAATAATTGGAGAAAAGGAAATACACAAAGAAATGCATAAAAAAAGCGATGGCATGTTAAAAAAAATAGACATTTATTTAAATAATTATTTTAAGGTTACGAACAAACTATTTGAGGCTACTGCTCCTTTATAATTGGCACAGCAATGTCCTTGTAGTTGTAAACATGGCAGTCGCATTCTAAATCCTTGTGTAAATTAGCAGTGGTAACATTTTTTAAAATGATATATTAGTGCAGCAAATTAATGGACTTGAATTGAATATCAATGTTTTGTTTTTTTTAACCCGTCATTTAAAAAGCACAAGTTTAATTAAAAAAAATGTGGTATTATGCATTTTACAGAAGTGGACGGTATACCGTGTTTACCGTTATACCGAGTCAAAAGTCAAAAAATTACCACCAACATTTTAGGTAGATGGGCTTCCTCGGAATTTCCCAATCGTACTTTCATGGCTTGACAAAAGTCTTAGTGTAGAGATGAGTGGATATCTGCTGCCCACTAGTGGGTAGCAGAGAGTGTGGTTCATTCGGTCATCTCTCTAGTGACGATTATTTTTTAATTTGTATTATTATTACCACATACCGTCAAATTACCATTAGGGAGGTGAAAGGTAGCCATACATTTCAGTTGCATCGTCCAGCTCTAGTGTTCATTTCAGTGCTGTAGCCACAGTGTTTGCTAGCAATACTACACCTTGATGTCCATACAAACTGCGCCAACACGGGCACCTGACCCATTACCAGGCCCGGAGGCCGTGCACAGTACAGAAGAGCTACAGTTAAGTCTACTTGCATCATAATAAAACGACAGTACACCGTGACATTTTAGCTTCGCGTTGAAAAAAAAAAAACGGCATTGGATCGTCGGCATGCAATGTGCGCCGAGGCGTCCCAACAAATGAGGAAAAGAAAAACAGAATCTCCATAGAATGCTATTCACAACATGTGCGAAGAGTAAGGTTCCCCCACGGGGTTGCGCCATGACACGAGTGACAGATGTTTGACGTTAATCTGAAAGGACGTTGCAAGTTAAATGTCTCGAGCGGCGTCAATTTTCATAGAAATATGCAACGTGTCCATCACGTCAGTCAAAAATGACACAGTGTATTACAACCTTGACACACACATAAATAAAAAAAAGGCACAGTTAACAATCCACTAGAGACAGGGGCACAAGAAATGGGTGGGATCTAGGGCTTGCTATGTCAATATCAAACTGGCAGTACATTAGCAAAACTTTACACTGAAAAATAGTCTACACTGTGGTTTGCAAAAGACTCGCTTGAAAAAGGCTGAACAAAGCGCTGTGAGTGGTTCTTATCTGAGAGACGGTGATCTCTCCTGTGCACATCTGGTCCGTCCTGAGCGTTTGACAACTGGTTGCAATCTGAGGGCACAGTGCATGTTCAAGCAAATGTGCACATATTCAGGTGCATTGTAAGAAATAGAAGCTCACCGCGACGCCTTCTCTGGCGTGTATAAAGTTTTGGCGATTACCACAGATGCAATACCAACTATTGTTGCCAGTGCGTTCACTAACAAAATTGTCACATTGCCACCAGAGCTAAAAAAAAAAATTGGATATAGCACGGTTCAACAACAAGACGTAGGAAAGCGAGCGTTTATAAATACGATCCGTTATCCCTTTCAGATGTTTCTAACTACGCGTCAAGTCAGTGACTTGCAGCGGCTACACGTTTGTTACAGCTGGTTCCACCTCTCAACCTCCAAAAGGCGTGCAGCTCAAGAAAAGAAAATACAATGAAAGACGCTCATGCACGATTTTTCGATCATCCAAGTTATCTTCGGAAGGCTGACTGCAAATGTTCGACTGCAGCCACAGTCACGCACGGTACATCAAAGACTTTCCTCTTGAAAGGAAAAATAATTGACATTCAAGCAAGTTCACTTCTTGAGTTATACGTCGATGAAAATGGCTCACATTCGTAACAGTGACCACAGGAAAGCGAACATCACTGGCGAAGTCTGTCCACCTAACTAAATAAATTACTATTTTACACATTTATATAAATTATACCCGGCCAGCTTGTCCAGTATTCTCAGCTTTTTGAGGCAACCTGCCCCGAGCAGCAGCCAGTCGCGTGTCCTGCAAAAGGCGCACATCGCCTTGCGTTATTGTACAAGTCAAGTGCGAAGTGCAGCGTTGGTTCCACAAAGTTGAAATGATGTGCGGATGACAGTAGCGTGATCGCTTTACAGTTGGAGAGATGTCAACAATCGTTGATTGGCGGGGATTATTTTCCGCCATACATCCGCTCGATTTGGTGCAGGTAATGATTCTTCAGCTCTTTCCTCTTCAGCTTGAAGGCGTCTGTGACCAGTCCCGTCTCTGGCGTCCATGGCTCTGGACTCAAGTGGACTTTCAGGGGGATCTCGAAGCGCTGGAGTTTGACTGGTGAGAGAAATCCACAACGAGGGAGTGATCATGATAGTGTTACCGAAATGTAACTTGTAGAGTCATGCCTCCATTATCCTCATTGGTTGCAATCTGCGACATCATCGGATGTCCCCTCCAATTGGCTGTAAATTAGTGATACTTCATGAAATGTGGGTGATTGGCTTGTTCCTGGTTTAGCTCATAGCTTAGCTTAGCTAGCATATACCCGGCTTATGTCCAGTATAGCTTAATAAATGAACCCTCAACACATATTCCCATGTCAAGACTGGTCATTTCCTCTGCGTCGACACCTTATAAGAGCTGTCATTTCAATGACATCTCTTTTGTAGTAGCAGGCCTAAATCTCCTTTCTAGATTAATGGACACGCGACTTGAGGAACGCCATAATTTGTGCTCATCAAAAATGCAGCTGATGCTTCATACTCGTAATGATGTACTGGCAGCAGCAACCTTTAGATCCCTTTTCTAGATGAAGATCAAGGAACACATGCAGTTTAAAAAGGGTTGGTCCCCCTTAGTGTGCTAGTCTAGTCATTGACTTACTGGTAGCAGCAACCTTCTTGATCTCATTGAGGATGTGTTTCTCCATCTCAGGGTGTTTGCAGAGCTCCTCCCAGGTTCCTGCGATGCCTTGTTTGGTGGCGAGCAACGTCAACTGTTTCTGGTTCGGTACCACAAAGCTGATGACGTAGTTCTGATCGCTGCCAGGGAGATACGATTTTATTTACATTTCTACCGTCATGAAAACGCGGCCAAAGAGCGGCCAAAACGTCTTTGGCAAATCTTTTGTGCAATAATGCATTTTAGATTCTTCTAGTTTTTGCGTAAATGTAGAGTGGTAAACAACTTGACTGACCTGTTGGCATATGCACAGATGTTGTCGATAAGAGGACAATTTTTCAGAACGGACTCCACTTTGCCGAGCGACACATACTCGCCAGCCTGGAGCTTCACCAAGTCTTTCTTACGGTCTGCAAAACAAAAAAAACATAATTTGCACGAGCACATATCCAGATCCACAATGCCCTGACAGACAATGGACACAGTTCACTAGGCCATTCCTTTTTTAAATGTTTTTTCCAGCCCAGGCTGTTTTTTTTCCAAGCTTTATTTATTAGGGTTAGTGGAACAGGTGAAGATGGGGGGGTAGACATGCGGGAAATACGTCGGTGGTGGGATTCGCACCACCAACTCACCGCGCCATTAAGGCATATGTGTGCTTTCCAGTGCACTGCCTAACCAACTGAGCTACTGGGCAGCACTCCCTAGGCCATTCCTGACAGGACAGTGAAAGGCAGTCAAGAATAATCAGATATGGGCAGAGTAGCCATAAATATTGCTTAAGTAAAAGTATTGTTACCTCAGCAAAATATTACCCAAAGAGTAAAAAGTAGTCATCCAAATAGTTAAGTAAAAGTAAAAAGTACTCCACAAAAAGTTACTTAGAGAGAGAGATATAGAGAGAGACCGAGTGAGCGCGCGAGAGGGAAAGAGCGCGAGAGAGTGCGAGAGAGAAATGATGCCAACATATGTGCCAACAGTTCCCAGTGGGTGCCGCTAAAGGTCAAGTTAATGTAAATGTAGCAAATTGCTGACATCTCAGTAAAAAGTAGTTCAAATTTACACGAGAAAAATAGAATTTATGTACAATTTATGTTGAAAATATACTCCAGAAGTAAAAAAAGTGCACAAAAAATTGTAACGGAGTAAATGTAATGCGTTACTGCCCATCTCTGAGAATAATACACTTGAAACAAACTTGATTCTAGGTTTCTCTGGCTACACTGAACAGCCCCTCTTTGGCACACACCTACAATCTGTAGACAGCCGTCCGGGTGGATTTCTCCAACATCTCCTGTACAGAACCAGCGCTGACCACTGGCGTCCACAAAGAACTCGTCGTTGCCATGGTCACGGCCGTAGTAGCCCATGGTGACGTTGGGTCCGCCGATCAGAACCTCGCCGCGGGGGTGAGGCTGGTCCTTGTGGGTGTATCCACCTGGGGAGGAGCATAGAACGCTAGTATTGAAGACATTGCGGTTTCTGACCAAACACTGTAGGTACTGTAAATCTTCAGAGATTTTCATCATTAGGCATTTGAAACAACAAAAAATTAACCTTTTCTAGAAATATGTCTTGACACATTTCCATGATATATCCCTATGTATTTAGTCACTGTATAGATGTAATGTGAGTAACACAGCCAGGGACTCCTAGATAACTAGGGCTCTCTGTGCCTGTTATTTTAATGTAAAAACATACAAAGTGCAAACTCTGATACTGTACTGAATTACATTATCTTCTCTAGTATGTTGTACTTTTAGAAGTATTTCCTTTTCTGATGACTATTTACTTTATACATTTTCCACCTAACATATGCCCAGCCACCAGCCACCTTCCCATCACCTACCTTCAGCCCAGTCTCGCAGTCTGATCTCGCAGCAGATGAGCGGAGCCCCAACTCTGCCTGTGCTGATATCAGAGACTACACACACACACACCACACACACAATGAATGATTGGTAATGAAACACCCATCAGTTTATCTGTCCTGCTTGAACTTGAACCATTCATTTCGTAATTCTTTGCACTTTTGGGCCCATTTTTCAAGTCTTCATTGCGGGGTTAGTGGAAAGTGGCGAAACAGTCATGATCACAAAGGGGAATGCTAATACCCAAAGTAGAGGTAGGAGATACGACTCAGCTGTCCAAGAGTAGGATTTTGCAATGTTGGGGTTCAGACTCTGAGATGTTTAGTCCAGCTTTCCTCCGGTTTCACATCATTTGCTCCCCCTTTCTTTATGCGCCGCATAGTTTGCTGTGCATTCTCTATGAAACTAGAAGCACTCAGATTGCAAATCTGCACCATAGTGGTACAAAAGATATAGTACTTTTAGTGCTAGCAGTAAGTGTGGCAATCCATTATCAATGTAAGTGCTCGTAGAATAGCACAATTGCAAATGATGCCACCGGCGAACATGCCAACTACACTACCCAGCACCCCCAGCGACCCGGAAGTCTGGTCACGTGACCACGGTAAGAAGCGTCCAGCGATCTATCGCTAAGTTGGTGATTAAGCATTATTATGTTACTTATCGGCTACAGATGTGCACCGAAATGTAATCGATTCTTCCGCTTGTCATTTCCAACAACTCTGATCAATTTCATCCAGATCCG
>OMKY01207416.1:0-16620 GCA_900302395.1 Bregmaceros cantori
ATACTGTCCCTATTCATAGACTGTCCCTATTCATAGACTGCACCTGTTCATAGACTGCACCTGTACATAGACTTTCCCAGTACATAGACTGTCCCTGTACATAGACTGTCCCTGTACATAGACTGTCCCAGTACATAGACTGTCCCTATTCATAGACTGTCCCTATTCATAGACTGTCCCTATTCATAGACTGCGCCTGTTCATAGACTGCACCTGTACAAAGACTTTCCCAGTACATAGACTGTCCCTGTACATAGACTGACCCAGTACATAGACTGTCCCTATTCATAGACTGTCCCTATTCATAGACTGCACCTGTTCATAGACTGCACCTGTACATAGACTGTCCCAGTACATAGATTGTCCCTGTACATAGACAGTCTCTGTACATAGACTGTCCCTGTACATAGACTGTCCCTATTCATAGACTGCACCTGTTCATAGACTGTCCCTGTACATAGACTGTGTGTGTACATAGACTGCACCTGTACATAGAGTGTCCTTGTACATAGACTGTCCCTGCACATACATAGAGCACTAAGACCATTTTGACCATGCCTATTGAGTTCTCTTGTTGTGCTGTGTCCTATGTTCTGTGTCTCTTGGCACCAATACAAAAAACCTTGGATGTTAACTTTGTTTCATTGACAAGTAATAGTAATAATTCTGAGTGACTGAGAAGTGTGTACGTGTGTGCACATCATGCTCCATCATGTTGCGACACACACCAAGACGTAATGCAAAATGCTCAAAAGTGGTCACAGTGCCTGCGCTGCCAGCTCCGGGCTGTGTTGTAACACAACACGTGGCTGCACTGAATGTTGGCAGGTGTGATGGAAGCATTTCTCTCTCTCTCTTTCACGCCAGATCCATTATTGGTCTCAACAGATAGAGAGCCAAATCACCAGATAGAGCCAATTCCCTGTACTCCCACACACCCCCTCAACACTCTCCAACAATTGTACATTGCAGGCATTCATTCAGCAATTCATACTGTTATTATAGAGAAAGATATCACTGCTCACTACATTTGTGTGATTATTTCCATTGTTTACCGACTGATAATTGCAGATGTATTTGTGCATAAACAGATTAAGGCACATGGAGGGCTGTGCCTCATCACCACGACCAAGGTCAAAGGTGACATGCAAGGATGTGTGTACACACAGGTCAAAATGCTAACTCATCTAATTTTTTTATGACCAGAGACTGTTGAAAATTCCCTTCCCTGAATCACTCAGAGATCGTCTTTGCAGTCTCACAGTTTTAATTTGCCATCTTGCGTCCAACTAACCTAACTTATGACCAGTACACACCAATGAAACTGCCTGCAACTGTCTGCAAATACCTGCAACTTCCAGCAAGTGCCTGCAACCGTTCCATTGCATTGGTGTGCACTGGCCATTTTATTTTTGGCCAGTCCAACTGCCTGCAACTGACATGGCAGTTGCAGGCAAAACATTTTTAAAAATCATAAATAGAGGGTGCTTTCTGCATCAACAAAGAACTCTGTCCATTTTTTCAACACTGAAAAACGGCCATTGTGTGGCTACAGACTCGCTAGTCGCTATGATCACAGCCTGCACAATTAATAACATCTCTTGACTCTTTTTTCTCCAACTTGATCTGCTGCCTCGATGGATTATGAGCACGTATTTGTAGATGGCCGTCTACATATTAAAGTAAATCACAAACTGGAATTATAATTTCTGAATCGCTACTTCAGTTTCCTTCACAGAATTTATTCATAGAACTATTCCATGGTAATTTCACTGAGCTTGCATATGGGGCGTTTTTGCATTATTGAATGTGGCTAACTTCCACAGTTCATTTAAGACTTTTGGTTTTAATGCTAAATATCACGTATACACATGTGTGAGTAAAACTAAAAACAAGCTTAATATGTCACTAATGTCAATGTCAATGTGAGCTATTTGCACTCAGTTTTTTAAGTAAACACCTGCAGGGCTTTAGTGCTAAGAATGTGTGAGTAAAACTAAAATCAAGCTGAACACGTCACTAACGAAACGTATGTCACCGTGAGCTATTTGCTCTCATTTTCTAAAGCAAACTTCAGCAGTTAATTAAACACTTTATATTTACGCATGCTTGAGTAAAGCTTGGAACAAGCTGAACATGTCACTAACGAAACATGTCAATGTAAGCTATTTACACTCCGTTTCTAAAGCAAACTTCTGCAGTTCATTATATATACATTCATATATATATATATGTGGCCCTTTTTTTGTTGTTGAGTAATTTTTTATGGCCTACGGTCTGGGGAACGCGCTCTATAACCAGTCTGCCACCCCCGGAAATGTGCCCCTCTATTAGCCTGGCGAGCCAGACCCAATGCATCGACCACGAATCTCACATCACAATCGTTTCAGTCGTGTGCGATGCCTGGATGATTCGTTGGTTCTGGTTCACCAGGCTAGCCCTCTATATCATAAAAGTTGCCCCACGCTAGTCTAGTGCAACGGATGAGGAAGTCTGCACCCAAGATCAAAGCTGTGGGAGCAGTGTTGCCACAGTTACTTCGAAAAAGTAAGTAAATTAGATTACTCATTACTTTATTTTTAAAGTAACTAAGTTTGATTACTTTAGTTACTTTTCGTTACTTTTAATTATATTCACTCAAACCTTCTCGAAAAAATAACAACTAGCTTTACCAGTACAATAGACACTTTAATGAATGTGGCTTATAATTTACACACTGTAAAACACTAAACAGATGTGTGAACTTCTGACATTTAAATGTTTGTGACTCTACATGTTTTTGTTCAAATTGTGGTATTTCTGAAGATGGACAGTATTTTTTTCTTGGACAAAGGTGGCAACATACCTCAATAATATTATTGTTTTGGGATAAATAATTAAAATAATGCCTTTATTTCCACGCGGACAATGCCCTTTTTCACATTCCATGATTAATTTACATCGCCTTGCGTAGTGTGCCGTGTGTGGGATTGGCGTTAGATCGAATACCTCTTCCGTTTGATGAACCCGGCGAATTCTGCCGGTTCAGAGTGCCTCGCGGACCGGTACCGGGCTCTGACCCTGTGGTTGGGGAACCCTGCTCTGGCGTGCACGAATACCGTTGCCGGCATGACGGCAGCAGTGCGGCATGAGACACACCCAACTCTGTGTATGATACATCCTCTGGCTGTTTTTCCTTTTTTGGGGGAAGCGGGGGGCACAAGCGCCATTTTTCATTCTTTATTGAGCGAGATAGTGACAGGATTAAATCAGAAACTAGGATAAAGAGTTGGGGGGGAGACATTGCACAAAAGCCGAAGAAGGTATGCAAACCCACGGTGCTGCTCAGCCTCAGGCCTGGGGGACGCGCTCTCTAACCACTGCTACCACACGCCCCACATGACTGTTTTTAATTTTCACAATGTCTGTTAGATTCTAGCTCGATCTTTTATTCGAGTTTGGCCCAGCGGGGCCAGGCTCGTCACGCTTCGTTGGACTTACCATACCTTGCGTCCCACACTGAACTCAGACACATTATCAACCGTGTCAAATTACAAAACACAGGGTATGTTAAAGTTTTTATTGACACTGAGGCAGGCTAAAAATATGCTACCACGGCATTTATCACAGAGAACAGAACTTTACACCAAAACTTACAGTCAAGCCTCTGAGGCCGTCATTTAAATCTGGCTGGATACAGGTAGAAAAGAAATCATGACTGGTTGACATATACAAACAATAAGCATATTAACTCATTACTACGGGATGTACAATCACAACACACTTGAAGGAGTTCATTTTTATGTTGTCAATAAAAATCCATGAGGCGCAATATGTTATATTGTTTTCTTTATGTTAACACATTTCTACAAAATGTGTTAAATGTAAATGTGTTAAATGTAAATATTGCGACCCATTACATGCAATGGGTCGCAATATTTATGAAACTATAGACTCTATAAATGATCTTTATAATAATATATTCCATGCAAGTTCATCATAATATTCTTTGATAAAAAATAATGGCAGTCAGGTCTTCAGGTTGTGGCATCATACTTTTTCATGTTTTGTTGTTGGGTATTTTATGCCTGTCAACTCATGGTTATATGTATAAAACATGGTGGCAGTGAATGACTTAAGTCACATAGCTTTGCGACAATCAATCGAGTTAAATTCATATCAGTCATTTTAGGATGTCTTTTTTGCAGAGCGCAAAACGTATAAAACAAAAACATCAAACCCCATACAAAGCAGCAGCATTTGTGGCTGTGTCCACCAACTAACAATGCTGAGTGAGTCAATCTGTTTCATGTGCCTTTAGTATTCTCCTATCAAGTGTTAAACTGCAATAGAAAAACAGAGCCACCTGAAAACAACAATATGAATAATACTAGAAGTGCAATTCCAAGAAATTGCATGGTTGTGAATGCTGCATGCTAACGCCTATGTGTTGGGTCTGGCCATGGCAGGTTAACGTCTATGTGTTGTGTCTGGTCATGCCAGGTTAATGTGTATGTGTGGGGTCTTTTCATTCCTGCCGTCATGTTAGATCGGTATGTCGCCCCCATTCAAATTGTATGGGATAATTTTCGAATCCATTGTGTTGGGTCTGGCCACGCCTCGTCGGCTTGATTTTTTTCAATGGCTTTTGGGATGTGGCCTGTCTACCGCCCCTGTGAATTTGGTGTGCGTACGTCGAAACATGTGGTCGTGGCAACCTTCTGTATTTCTCCCCCTGTCTATCCCTATGGGATTTCAGACCCAATCGAGCAATACGAGTCCAGAGAAGCCGCACCTAACGCAGTTTTCGCTTTTCCGCTGTGATGTAAACAGGGGGAGCGAACCAAAAAAAGATGGAATAAATAATAAATAAATAAAGAATTTGGGTCACAAAAAACATAGGTTGGAATGCATTACATGCATTCACAACCAACAATACAACATCACTCTACTGGAAGGGGCACTTGCATTTAAGTAATTATTTTGTGATTTAGGTACCTAGTTTCATAACGACAGACATCAGCAATGGAAGTGACCGATGCTTGGTGTTGTACAGTCCAGATTCAGAAGCCATGTTCACGTTGTACTATTCTGATCTCAATTGACGTGCAGTGTGACCGACCCAAGTCACATTCAAAGCTTTCAAATCAAATCAATCAGAATACTTTGAAGGTTTACTGTGAAACACTGACATGTACGTTTGCCTGTTTTGTTCCAGTCTTGTTTTTTCGATGTGCAGGTACAACCAAAACAAACTGCTTTTCTACCAGCAAAATCTTGAGCAAACTATGCTCCGTGGGCCATATATGATGGTGCGCTAGTCCAGAGTTAGACTTTGATGGCCCTTTCGTATTTGGATTCAGCAAAGTGCCATTTGCTGCGCGTTCTCTAACACGAATAACAATGGTTGTTTCACGACACGATCAAATTAACGTGTACAGAAAGTTGAAGGCATTCCACTTTAAGGGACAAATGTAAACCAGAATACTACATACAAACCTTAAATTGTATCTATTTTTTAATATATTTCAATATGGTTCAATAATTTACAAACAAATTGTGGCCCAAGTTTGCCCACCCCGTGCTAGAGCTATGGATTGTTGATTTATTTATAGATTATTTTGTCTTATAAACATTGCACGATAAATAAATAACAAACAAACAGAAGCAAAATCCTCAGATGGACTACATGATGCCAAAGTGTAATCTGCGAGTAATTGGCAGTAACATATCCCAGAAATGAGAACTAGTTGTTTAAAAAAAGTATGTTCCTTCCTTTATTTCGATGAAATAACTAGACCAGTGAGTCTGTGCTTTATTTGGAATATAGATAATTCTGATGGGGCGTACTTTAAGTCCCAGAGTGAATAGTGGCAAACGTTTTGCATTTTTCACACTAAGCCAGTGCTTAATTTGAGGGGGAGCAAGGCGGTGCTAGCTCCCCCACCTCTGACGGCCGCTCCCCCACCTCTAGCTACTCGTCCCCAGCGCTCCAGGACCTCCGGCTTGAGAAATTAAGCACTGCACTAGGCTGTAGCACTTCCTTAGGTCAGGGCAAAGGAGCAGTTCATACTTACATTTAAAAATCAAAGTCAAATACAGGGCCAAACATTGTGATTGAGGGACTAAAGATGTGTAGCCCAGGGCTAAACTGGCCCTGGTTAAAAGATTTGTAATGTGAAAATGGCTTCAGGATTTAATATCCTGTCTCCACGATGTAATATAAAGTTGTACATCTACTGAGTTTTTGTCCATTTTTACATTACTCTGTAGGTCTAGAAACCCTAAATAATAGGATGGTGTGGAGGTGGTCCATGTGGTAGAGGTGTCAGACTTCGGTAAGCGGGGAGCTGGTCCGAGTGAGGGAGAAATCTGTGTTAGTGAAGGTGAACCCCTGGAAGTCGTCCTGGTCGATGGCCGCCAGAACGTCGGGGTCTGAGGGTGTCAGTGCCGAGGGAGCCGAAGTGAAGAACTTGTCGAAGTTCTCCGCTTTCCTTCCACACTGACTCGCACACGCATACATGTACACACACACACACACAAGCATACACATCCACACATACGCAAGCACACATACATGAACACACACAAATATACACACACACAAGTCCACACATACATGCACAAACAAGCACACACATTGACAACATACATACACAAAAAATATGTCAACATGAATAGGCCTTTGCCAAAAGAGCTTGGTCAGTGATTTGGAAGAACAACAAAATGACACAAGTCATTTTGGAGTTGATTTATTTCCATATTGTGTAATCATTCTGTGTTTGTGTTTTGCAACAATATGCCAGGGTAATGGGTGTGAAATGACACCAGGGGGAGGTCTGGCTTAAACATCAATAACAACCGGCCAATCAGAGAGATGGTGGGAGTTCCCACAATGCATCAGGTGTAATGCGATGTGGGAGAAGTTGACACCCTCACTGTGTGTTCAAACCAAACGCGAATTGGGCTTCCACAGCTTCTAAATTATATGTAAAGTAAGCGGTTAGGAGCGAAGCCCCGCAAATTGGTGTCTTGGGCGAATTGAGTGACGCGTCTTGGGGGTCTGCCCCTATGACTTTGCCTCTACCGCACCAACGCTGACGCGTCTACCGCGCGGCTGGTGCCGCATCAAGTCATGTCACTTGAGCCAAGCACAGCGAACAGCAGAGACGAGCGCTAAATGGGAACGTCACTGAGGGATTGCTCAGAGGCTTTCGGGGAGAGGAATGGAAGGAATTTACACATTGTACATTTTTTTTGCGAAGATGCAAACCAACAGAACCTCAGATCTCCCAGTATTTGTTATTATTATCATTACCTCCACCAATGAGGTTATGATTTCAGTCATGTATGTTTGTTGGTCAGTTGGATTTTTAGTTGTGCACAAAATTACCCTAATTTATGATTAGATGTTAATTTTTGCCAGAGATGGATGGAACAATCCCTTAAAAAGAGTTCATCCGGATCACAATCCAGATACTACATGTTCTTTTTCTAATTATTATGTTGGGATAAATTGAAATTTTGATTCCCCTCATTCACTTATATTCTGTCACTTATATGTCACTTTTATGGGGGATCCTTTTGGCCTTGGCAGACATTTGCACTCTCTGTGTCCTTTTAATTATTATTATTATTATTATTTTTATTATTATCTTTTCATCCCAGCTAGATCGTTTGAGTTTTTGAATAAATAAAACATCTTTTTTTTAGGGGTCCGCAAGTTGCTTTGGGCTGGGAAAGGGGGTCCTGAGGATGAAAAGGTAAGGAAGCCCTGATCTATAGTACTCCAATTTATTTTTATTCTCTGTGGATTTTTTGTGGCTCTCCTTTGGTTAGGCCCTGAAACAGTAGTGGCAACATTGACTTGTATGCAAAAAAATACCTGCCTTGGTTGAAAACATAATAATCCCATCAAAAACGCATGATAGCACAAAATACTGACTTACCCCTTTGCAGATCGAGACAGCCTCTCGAGATAGACATTTAGGGTAGGACACACTCTGCTCCATTATAGACTGGAAGAGGTCTTCCTCATCAATACCATCAAATGGAGGCTGAAAAAGTGTGTGAGAGAGAGAGAGGGGGAGAGACAGTGAGGGAGGGAGTGAAACAGAGAGATAGAATTCACTAAACCTTTCTTAATTTTGCCAACAAAATATTAATACAATTCAAGAATTAAGACCTTACTAGACATAAAATGTGTGCCAACATAATAAATGACCCCCGAGGCAGTGATGATATTTTAGTACAGCTCACCAGTATATTCATATGGATTGCCATTGTTTACTCTAATGGATTTTTAATCATTACATTTTTAATACTAGCCTGGCCAGTGACATGCTGGCGCGTTAAAAAAAACGGTGTTAGAACCACTCATTTTCATTGATTTTTAAAGTATATTTAAACAAACAATTCAGAGCGTTTTTTTTTTCCAAAAGCGAGTTTAGTTTTCCGCCCACACAGAAAAAAATTCCCTGCATCGATCGCGTCACTTTTGGGGACGTAGTTGTGACGTAAACTCAGCACATTGATCGGGTGGACACGCTGGGATGGCTTAGAACCGTTAGCCCTACAGTCTGCCAAGCTGGAGACCCGGGTTCGCGCCCCACCTCTGGCCGATTGTGAAAATATGTATTTTTATTACTTTAATCCCGCGTACCACCAAGAGCGTGCTCACATACCACTGGTGACAAGTGATTACATTTTTGGGGTATTTCTGTAGCCTATAAGTAATATAATAGCGTCTATAATAGCGTTGATCATTTCCTTGTGCCTTGTGCCATTTGAAAACATGAACAAAATTTACACAAACCTGTCCAGCCAGCATTTCATACAGCAGTACTCCGTATGACCACCAGTCCACAGCCTTGGTGTACGGCTGATACGCTACAATCTGGACAAAAGCATAAGCACAGAACATGACTTAACTGTGTCTGCGTGCCCCTGTCAGTCCAATATTTGAAGACATTTAAAAAAAAAAAGTTTCATCTGAACCACACTACTCAAATGATCCGCCGCACACACACCACCATCTGCTGGTCAAATACAGAAGTACATGCTCAGTAAATTCCAAATGCACCAACTTAAAGAAAGTCATCAAGGCGCTTTCCCCCATTTTCTTATATTTATGGACTTGACAATTATTATTATCATCATTGTTATTCTAAGTATATGTTATCTCTATTATCGTTTTCATTTTTGAAGGGAAATAACTGCAGCCTACTTTTTGAACATGCAAATAGCGACCTTAAAAACCTCAGTGTAAGCTTATGCTGACTGATTGAGCTGACCCATAGATTTAAAGTTAGTTTGTTTTAGATTAGGATCTTTGAGGGTTCTCTCACTGTCCTCCACCCTCACCAAGTCACTGTTCTCCACCCTCATCAAGTCACTGTCATCCACCCTCACCAAGTCACTGTCCTCCACCCTCACCAAGTCATTGTCCTCCACCCTCACCAAGTCACTGTCCTCCACCCTCACCAAGTCACTGTCCTCCACCTTCATCAAGTCAGTCCTCCACCCTCACCAAGTCACTGTCCTCTACCTTCATCAAGTCACTGTCCTCCACCCTCAACAAGTCTCTGTTGTCCACCCTCACGTTATTGTATTTTTTAATATTTGATCATCAATTAGTAATAGTTAATGTCAAATTGTTTTCACATAAAACAATATTCCCATACAACCAATGGTATGTGACAGCATTGGCGTAAATGAACAGCACCAACTTTGATATCCAAAACGTCGAATGAACTAGTGAGCGTTCTCCTGAGGAGGGCGTAGGGAATGAGTGAATGATTACGGACACGGCCTCACCAAGTCACTCCGCCACCAGGCACAGGATGCAGATCCTCGTCGCCCTCTTTGAGATCCCAGTTGACCTCGTCAGCAGGTTCTTCTCATAATTAGCCCGGCTGATTCAATTAGTGTCATGTCAGCCCCCTAGTCCCTAGCTATTTGTGTTTTTGATTTGATCCCACAGCTAATGCACCATCATAAATCCGACGTGGATTGCCTTCTTAATGACTCTGAATAATCATTTGCTGCTGAATACATTCTGGCAGGGGCACGTAGAACATAGCACGTCTTACATAATAAGTAACACGGCACGGAACAGCATTCCCCACACTTTAATGAAAATCTCCATTTCTTTTCGCCCCACGCTCTGTGATGCCGGACGTGGAATGGACTGGAATGGCAGGGGGATTGTTGGAACGTTATCAAGCCCCAGGGATATTGGACCATTCGTCACTCTCTGTGGCTTCTATTGCCATTTGCCATCTTAGATTACGGAAGAGCCATCCATTGACCAAAATGGCGAGTTGGATTTAAAATGTTTTTTTTTAATATTAGATCTGCAACTAACAATAATTTTAATGGTTAATGGTTAGTGGCTGATCATTGAAGTGAATAGTTGACTAATGGGTTTCACTCTTTTCCTTTTAAATATCACTATTAACGTGAGACAATTATTAATTATTAAATTGGTAGTCAATTATGGTTCTTCTTGGCCACAAATGTATTACTATTTGTTTATACTCTTACTCTGACACACATTAATTAAATATTTCAAACAATTGTCTCAATTTAACATTCCATATTTTCAATGGTATCAATGGATCAATGGAGATAAAATTTGTGTTGCCCAACACATCACAGGATTGCGAAGTACCACTGTCCAGTTAATAGAACTAGCAACAATCAGGATGATTGGTTTGAATTAGTTGGCAAGTAAGTTTTTATTTGTAAAATAATCACATGTCAAAATGTACTCTGAAATTGTTGCCCAAAAATGTGCTTTATTTAATGGTGATCTATTATGATATTAAGCATTTGTTGTGCTCACGGCCACATTTTGGTTTATTTATCTGTAGTCAAAAGAGGTTGTTTTCTAGGTCATTATCTATACATGTCTTATTAGTGATACGTGTCAAATGTTATTGCATTAGATATCAGTTTATTCTGTCTGCTGACTATATAAGTTAACATGCTGGGAACCACTAACACATATCTCGACCAGCTCGGTTCTGGGCTGTCTGAGATCTGCATCTTCATTTGGATTTCAATAAACTATTCAAAACTCATTGACAGATTCCTGCTCATCTCTGTAATTGAGTCAACATTCTGGGTAGACTTGTAGATCTCGAGACTGGCCGGTTTCAAGTAAATTTTTTCATGGTCTTGGTCTCGTCTTGCTCTCGACAGCCTTTGGTCTGGGTCTTGGCTAGATCTTCACTGTCTTTGGTCCTGGTCCTGCATTCTATGCACATGCATGCAGCGGCAGAGGCCATGTCTAGTGCATCTGCATATCAAAGGGACAGCACTTGAAGGTGTTTTGTTTTCTCATATCACTGTGGAATCAGGTACGTAGCAGTCAATAACAAACATTTAGGGAGTGATGTAACTTTTTAATCTCGGTCTTGGAGCCCTTCTGTCTTGGTTTTGTCTTGGTCTTGCAGCCCATTGGTCTTGGGCTTGTCTTGGTCTCGAGTCTGGCGGTCTTGAACGCAACTGATGATGCCCGGCTGACTGAACCTTTAACTGTCAGTGTTTTTTACTGATTGTTGCCACAAATCATGGAATTCGGAAAAAGGTTGTGCTGTTGAGCGCCATTGCTTTTCTCTACCTCAGGAGCGATGTAGTCGGGCGTGCCACAGAAGGTCCGTGTAGTGTCGCCTTCAAAGACGCCCTCGCGACACATTCCAAAGTCTGCGATTTTTATGTGACCTTCGCTGTCCAACAGCACATTGTCCAGCTTCAGATCTCTGCAGTTTTAAAAACAGATTTGACAAGAAAAAAAAAATCTTGAAGTGACTTCAGAATATTGGTTCAAAGATTGCTGCTGGCTCACAACCTTTGCTAATGTTGTTTACACACAGTTGTAAACATTGGGGTCCTTTGAATGATCTGCTTTATGTTCACATTTTTTTAACTTTCACTTTGACTATCACTATTCCAATCAAAAAGTGGCATCAAAAGAAAAACTAAGCTGGAGGAATCTGGTCAAACTTTGCAGGACATGAACTGCACTAGCCTGGCGAGCCAGACCCAATGCATCGTCCACGAATCGCACATCGCTAGCTGCTAATCATTCCAGTCGTGTGTGATGCGTGGACAATGCATTGAGTCTGGCACGCCAGGCTAGAACTGCACTGTGTTCATTCTCATGTCAAAATGAACATTATTAGCATGTCAAAACTCAAACCACTAATGGGGATCATGAAAAACAGATATCTAAAACTCTAAGGTCATATGAAGCGTTCCTAAACAATGGCATGACAACCCAACCAATGTCATGACCACATGTATGAATGGTCAGGACTCAATCCTAAACAGAACAGTACTAGATTGCCATCTCTGGAAAAGGATGATCCATGTTGGTGCATATTATGTTAGCGGGGATAAATATGATGATTCTATTTATAATATTGCTTGTAAATATTTGTGAATATTCATCACAACATTTGTTATTTTTATTGTTGTTATTCTTGCAGCTTAGCATGTCACTTGTAGGTGCTGTCATCAAAACCCGTAAACAAATATGGTTAATATAACAGTTGAAAGGCACTTGAATATTCACTAACTATACTATGCTAGTGAATATTACTATTCACTAGTATGCATTAACTTGGGTAAGTCGAGTACTCAACTTACTGAAATTGGGTGCCAAAAGGAAATTAAATTTTCTACTCATAGTATATATACATATTTTGTACGACAAAAGAGCATTTTAAGTCCAGTGCATACCGGTAAAGGATGCCTTTGTTGTGAAGGAAGAAGAGACCGACTGCTATCTCTGCAGCGTAGAACCTGCCAGAAGGAATCAGAACTGTGAACATTCTGTGTGCGGGTCAATGATGTCAGTAATCAAGTTAAAGTAACTTGGTTACTTTGATTTTAGAATCTTTTACAGCAACTAGTAATCTAACACATTACTTTTTGCAAAGCAGTAATCAAATTAAAGTAACTATTTCCGATGTCTCATTGTGACTCATTTTAAATATATTAAATAATTATGATATGATTTTAATAAGAAAACATTGACTTGCTTGAAAGACTTTAATTACAACAGAATTATACTGCCCCCCTCCCCCCAAAAAAAACAAACAAAAAAAATGCTGTGCAAAATGTAATTTAAAATCACAAATTTAAATCTAACGATGAATGTATTGTATTAGGAATAATCTAAAAAAAAACAAAAAACTGACTTACAATTGTTCTCTAAGCTTTAGCTTAGGCAGGCCTACAAATGTTCTATGTAAAGTATAAACAAAATCAAATTGAAATGCAATTATTACATGATTAATATCATCATAATAATAAGAAATATATATTGTTGTGGCCAAAACCGTGATTTTGATTAATTACTTGTGTAGTATGTGCTGAAATTCTGAATTTGCGTGTACCATTAATGCATAGCGTCAAGGCAAAACTCCAGACAATGATCATTATGATTATTCAATTCTTTGACAATTATTAATCCTAATGTTGATGGGCAACACATTTAAGGATTGATTAGTCATGTTTTAGTGCACTGATATAGGGACATTTGTAACAAAAATGTTTCTGGCAATGTCACAAATCTACCTACCCGGATTGCTTATTTAAAAAAAAAATCCTCATCATTTGCAACATCAATATAATGTGTGTTCTGCCTTTGTTTTTTAGACAAGTGTCTGTTAGACGAGGAATGAGGACGCATTCAAACCAGGTGTCGCAATAAAATACAGGTGAAAGTGGACAAAAGACAGGCTTACACTGCCCTCCAGTGGACACTAACGTTTAACTGCGTTCCAAAGCAGTGTCGACAATGTCTATCATGATTACAGGAAAATGCGCGCGCGTGTGTGTGTGTGCGCGCGCGCGCGTAGATGTGTGTGTGTGTGTGTGTGTGTGGATATATGTGCTCATAGGATTTATCACCAGGGTTGGGTAATCCAGCATAGTTGCAAGTTACAAAATAATTGTTAATCTGCAGCATAACCCAATTACCAATTGTTAACGTGGTCTATATTTGATTACTTTTAAATACAGTTCTAAAGGATTCAAGGGAACAATGTGCATAATATACTGTAGGACCCCATTATTTTTAATTTCTTCCACTCAGGGTTCGGGTACCCAAAATTGCATCTTAATGATGCATGAAAGGATGCGTGTTTCCTGTGAAATCATTCTGCTGCCTGTACATTTATAAGTCACAAAAAAAGCTTTTTATTTGTAAAGGAATTATTTTAAAAGTGCATGTAATCCTAAACTCCAGCCAAAAGTAACTGCAATTTTGATTACATTTTCAAGATGTAATTGGAAGGAACTACAGTAACTATTAATGTAGTCAGATTATTTTTTTGTAATTGAAATGTGTTCTCGTCTTATGTGCAGTGCTTGTGAGTTTTTAAATGTGTGTAATTGTATTTGTATAAAACGAGCCGACTATGGGTATATTTTGCTGGAAGTGGAATACAGCATGCAGTGTTTTCTTAACACTCTATTAGATTCTAACACTATAATAGATCCAAAGAGTATAACAGATTATTATACATTAATACTGATTTTATGTGTAATATGTGTAATGTGATACTGAGACTGATTGAAAATCTCAATCTCCTCTTTCCTCCCGTCCTCCGTTAAAAGGAGTTCTGTTAACCAATCAAAACAAATCAACATTAACGACAACTAATCAAAAACTGCAGGTATTTTTTTCAACAAGGCTGAGATCGAGACTGATTGAAAGTCTTGATCTCCTTTTTCTTCTTTCTCCTCTCTTCTTTCTAGTCCTCCGTTAAAGGAGTTCTGTAACCAATCCCAAATTACTCCCCTTAACTGGGAAATCAAGATTGAAAGGTAGTTAGGTAAATAGCTGCTAAATTTCTTAAATCAAAATCTAAAAACAAAATAATTTTTGTGGAGCTCCTTGAGGCAGCTTCGGCTGTGATTTTGGTGCTTCATAAAAACCTGTTGCGTTGAGTTAATAGATTCAAACATTTTCAACAAGGGGGGCGACCTTCATTGGAGGATCCACCGAGGGCCAGGGCTTGGCAGCGGCAGACATTTTGCTGGTACCATGTACGGTGAAGTTTACATTTACGTACCGTCATAGATGGCAAGTAACGAAGTACAAATACTTAAGTACTGCACTTAAATAAAATGTTCAATTATCTGTACTTTTTTGTGATTACTTTTAATTTGTAATGAGTACATTTTTAACAAAAATATCTGTACTTCTACTCCTTACTTTTACCAAAACAGGCTTGTTACTTTTTCCTTTTTTTTGCGCAGTGACGGGTAGGATAACATGTATAATATTAGTCAGTAGGGGGCGCTGATGCACCGAGTGCAGTCCCAGTTATTGAGTTAATAAGTGGTTTTCATTTAGTCCCAAGATATAAGATAAATTAGGCCAGGTTGTTAGTAATTTATTGAAACAATAACATGGAAAAAATGAAATTTACATACAATTTTATTTTTAGTACTTTGTATTTTATGCTTTAAGAAATACTTTTGAGTACATTTTAGAGCCTGTACTTTTTACTTTCAAAAATACTTTTTGAGTACATAGCTCAGCCTGTAGTCTTACTCGAGTAAGAAATTTGGCTACCTTTGCCATCTCTGAGTACGGTTAAGTGGTATTACTTACCGCTTCATTTAGGGGGTAAATACAACGATGTAGTTAGGCTGCCACCTGCTGCCGATTGATAGCATAAATCACTAATAGAGTGCTTTTAAACGGACAATGTTAAATATTGCTCGCTGCCTGTTCGTATGACCGCCATAATGTCTGTCGCTATCAAGCCGTGATGTCACCATGCAACAGCCCTATTCTGGTATTATGTACTAATACATATCTTTGTCCCCTAAACCCAACATCAGGGTAACATCGGAGTTCTAAATTTTAAGGAGAATGAGTAGTAATTGAGTCAAGCGATTGGGAACAGAAGTAAAGGTTGTGAAAATTGTGCATTGTGTGCTCTTTGTCTTTTCACAATCAGAAAAAAAATGTAATGGCATTGAGGAAAAAGAAAAGCTGGGGGGCAGTTACATGATAGTTTGGGTTTTGGGAATTTGAGAATGAGAAGGATAGAATTAGAGAGAGAGAGAGAGAGAGAGAGAGAGAGGGGGGGGGGGGGGGATATGGCGAGAGAGAGAAAGGGAAGATAGACAGAAAGCAGGGAGGGAGAGAATGACTGGGATGGAGAGAGAAAATGTCAAAGGAGATGGAAAGAGAAAGAGAGCCATGGATATGGAGAGAGAGAGAAAAGGAAGATAGAGACAGAAAGAGAGAGAGAAGATACATGAATATGGAGAGAGAGAGAGAGAGAGAGAGAGAGAGAGAGAGTAAGAGAAGATGGAGGCAGAGAGAGATAGTGTGTGTGAGAGAGAGAGAGGTGATAGGAAGATGGAGAGAGAAAGTGTGAAAGGATATGGAAAGAGGGAGATGGAGAGAATGACAGGGAGATGGAGAGAGAAAGTATGAAGGAGATGGAGAGAGAGAGAGAGATGTGATGAAAGAAGGGTGTAATGCCAGAGATCAAAGCAAAGCCGAGAAGAACATACGACATGGCTACCACATGACAATGGTACCAGTGTGTGTGTGTGTGCTATCACACGTGTGATCAAAGCCTATTGATTAGTATGAAGTACTGG
>OMKY01207417.1:0-16663 GCA_900302395.1 Bregmaceros cantori
TTTTTATCGGACGCCTGAAAGCTCTGAAGTGCCATACGTGTGGCTCAATCGTATTGTCTCCCTTGGAAAACCACATGTTGGCGCGCAATGGAGATTTTCCCACATTTGGAGGAATTCGAGACAGAATATGAAATGTGATTACCGTTTTCCAAATAGACTATTTATACCGCTGTAGCTTATGCAGAAACGCCCATCAATGAGATTCCGGCGGAGTGAGTCTGTAGAGACACACGTAACGCACTTTAAACTTTCACACATCCGATAAAGAATCAAGCCGCACTCCGGCAGGGGGCGTGGTCGAAACTCGATTCACTTTCGGCCGATCAGCCTTTTCCCAATATGCGAACTTCTCGGTCAAGGAGGACATTTTCCAAACCGCTGGAACTCAATACGGAGCTACGATTAAAAACAGATGGTAAAGCGCTAAAGCGTATAACACTGAAATCATCAAATGTGCTCAAAATAGTTCTGTACTGCTGAATGCGTATGTTTGCTTTTATACAATGGTTAAATGCACTGTTAATGGATTTAATATATTATATATTGGTAATGGTGCGTGTATTTGTATTTCTTGTACTTCTGTACTAACTGTTTCATTATTATTTCATTTTTTAATTAGTTGTCATAAACACTTATATAAATACACGTGGTTTTTCCAATGCATCTTGTAATGCCCATATCAAATGAAAACATAACACACATCCAGGGTCGGGGAGGTTACTTTTGCTTTTTTTTTTACTCATTATAAATTGTCATCAGTAATGTCATTCACATTACACAACACAATACATCAACCCAACAATCCCATGCATTCAAAATATTTTCAATTCCGTTTCTGTGCAAAATGGAGCTCTATAAATGTGAGTGCTGTGTCACATGACAGTCGCTGTGGTCCCTTATGAGTCTGTTCCATGCACATTTACAAGTTTCATCAATAGCCTTGGATCGTGTATGAAAGTGTATATAATCCCCTGTTCCAGGCAAATGTAACTGTAATCGAGATTACATTTTTAAACGTTAGTTTAAGGGACTACAATTATTTTTTTGTAATCAGATTACAGTAATCAGATTATGTGTAATCTGTTACTACTGAACACTGCAAACATCCGTTGACCGCCTCACCTCGACTGTCGACCTCCAGGGCCATTCATCCCAAACTATTGATACGGATACTTGTGGAGCGTTTCACACCATTCTGTCACATTCTGTCCGCAATCATACCGGAAAGGGTGGGGGGCGATATTGAGGGTTTTGTTTGTACAAAATCATGAAATTACACAAAAAGAAGAGAAGAGACTTGCAGCGTTGCTGCATAATTATGTTGTCAACAAATAGGGGAGGCTCTGAAAAAAAATTGATGATAGCAGGGAGCAGGTCGTTTCGTTACAAAAGTCAGTATTTGGGGTTCTGGGAAGGGGTTAGGGTAGGGGCTAGGTTCAAGGTTAGGGTTAGAGTTAGGGTTGGGGTTAGGTTTAGGGTTGGGTTTAGAGTTAGGGTCGGGGTTAGGGGTTAGGTTCAGGGTTGGGGTTAGGTTTAGGGTTGGGGTTAGGTTTCGGGTCGGTGTTAAGTTTAGGCTTAGGGTTAACCTGTAATGTCGCAGTGACTTTGTTACGAAACAACCCGTAACAACCTGTAACAACGCCATTATGTTTTAGTGTGTGAGCACGAATTCTGCCTCCTAGAGGACATATTCTGTTATTGCCAACTTGCGAATAAAAGACACACGGACGTATGAAGGTGACACTGCATAAAACGTATGGACAGAGAGCGCCTGAGGGAAAGAGAGAGAGACCGAGAGACTGAAAGAGCACCTGAGAGGGAGAGAGAGAGCGTCTGAGAGAGAGAGAGAGAGCGAAAGAGAGAAAGACGAAGAGAGAGAGTGAGAGACATATGACGCCAACAGTTCCCAACGTGTGTCGCTAAAGACCAAGTTAATGTAACGAGTAGCGAATTGCTGGCATCTCATTCAAAAGTATTTATTCACCCCAAAGTTACTTGAGTAAAAGTAGAAAGTAACCTGTGTAAAATGAACTCCAAAAGTTAAAAAAATACACACAAAAATTGTAACTGAGTAAATGTAATGCATTACTGCCCATCTCTGCTCAGCAGCGACCCCTGGCTGTTCCATACCCACTACTGCTGCCTTTTAACTACTCTCAGAGGTAGCTGGTTTCAGAGCAGAAGTTGCATGTATTTTTAGTGGATGACGCATCTGTCACACTGGCTGGATCTCAGTGACGTATTTGAATAATCTATCTCTTCACCCTTTGAGGGGGGTAGAGGGTGACAGTGGTGTAAACAAGTAAAGTAAAGTAAAGTAAAGTAATTCAACATTCTCACTCACACAATTTGCACAGACTTATTCAAATACAAATGACATCTAAAATCGTTTGCTATTTTGCAACATATTTTGGGCTCTTTTTACTTTTATTATAACTTATAGTAAAAGAAATGTCGACCTAAAGATGCATTTTCAACTTGCAAATATTCTGCTTCCAATTCCTTTATTTCTTCAGAAGAGTTATTCATTTTTGCAATGGGTCATGGTCATTCATTCATTTCTTAAATGTCATCTGCACAGACATTCGAAAATAATGCAGCAAGAAACAGACACATCAAAAACCAAGTCAACTAAAAACCTATTTCTGAGGGGGGCACGCGGTGGCCAAGCGTGTAGAGAGCGCGTCTCCCCGCAACTCTTCATCCCGCTTCCGATTTAATCCTGTCGCTGTCTCTCAATAAAAAATAGGCAGCAATAACTTAAGATATTGCTGGTGCAAAACAACGAAGAATGCATAAAAAAAACCTGTACCAATCATATGAAACAGTAAAACAACTGTGCTAATCATTATACAAAAAAAACAACTGTACTTTTAGACACAGTCACTTTTAAATAGAACTCTAATAAAGTTCTGTCAGCAATTTCATGCATTCCAATTACTTTTTAATTTCTGCAGATTTACAAGTTACAACAACATAAATAATGTTAAGTTTAAAGTAAAACATGTTCAACTTTAATAAAGGAATTATAAAATATTTTAAAAAGGATAAAGGCAACTGTACTTATTTAACTGTACGTATTTTAAAATGCATTTTAAGGGACTACAGTTACTGTTTTTTTTTTTGGTAATCTGGTAATTCTGGTTACAAGTCAAGTCAAGTTGAACTTTATTTTCCTGCCGGGCGAAATTCATGCGGCCATTATTGCACGTCTGCTCAATACAACACACAATACTATCTGGGTCTATTGGGACAAATAGAGATACACCACTGTTAAAAACGAAACAGAACAGCAGCACACCCTAAAATATTCACCAAACACACCCCTAAAATCCAATAGATGAAAAATTAGATGGGGTGCGCTGGCATAGTGGCTATAGAGCATGCACCCTGGACCATAGGCCGAGCAGTGTGGAGGGGGTTCTAATCCCCTCTCCGGCTTTTCTGCAATGTCTCCCCCCGACTCTTTATCCCAGTTTCTGATTTAATCATATCACTATCTCTCTAAATAAAGAATGAAAAAGGGAGCTTGCGCCCGAAAATTAACTAAAAAAATCCTAAAATGTTAAATAAATAAATAATAAAATTAAACTTAAGTCTCGGGTAGATATGGTGGGCCAACAGCCAAGTCAGGGTTGTACAGAAAGTTTGTGTCTGTTATTGTACGTAGTGGACGTAGTGGGTTGTATCTTTCTGTTTTAATAGCTCTTTGTAGAATTCTGCCACTGGACTTGTCGCTCCTCACCAGAGATGGGTATTAACGCATTACATTTATTCTGTTACAATTTTTTTGTGTACTTTTTAACTTTTTGGAGTACAGTTACTTTCTACTTTTACTCAAGTAAATTTGAGGTGAAAAAACTACTTTCAACTGAGATGTCAGCAATTTGCTACACGTTACTTTAACGACACACTTTGGGACCTGTTGGCATCATATCTCTCTCTCTGCCTCTCTCCCCCTCGTGCGCTCTCTCTCTCTCTCTCTCTCTCTCTCTCTCTCTCTCTCTCTCTCTCTCTCTCTCTCTCTCTCTCTCAGGCTCTCTCTCACACTCAATTGTAAATCAACAAGCATTTAATTACACTTTGAAAAGCAAATTTGTTTTTTTTTCTTACTGAAAGTTACTCAGTACTTTTGCTACTTAAGTAACTTTCTTGTGTAGTACTTTTTTACTTCTACTTCAGTAGCTATTTGGATGACTACTTTTTACTTTTACTTGAGTACTATTTTGCTGAGGTAACATTACTTTTAATTAAGTAATTTTAATGGGTACTCTGCCCATATCTGCTCCTCACACATTTTAAATAAAGTTATAGCTTTGAGGATCTCAGGATCATTGGCTGCGTCCAAAATCGCTCCCTACCCCCTACTCCCTATGCCCCATACAGTGCACTCACTTATAGTGCACTCAACAGCAATGGCCGAGATTTCGGACACTATAGTCGGCGCCGTTGAAAGTTATTATAAATTATAATTACAAAAAATATAATTATAAAATTCAAAAATCATCACAAAAAGTCAAAAGTACTTACATTTATAATTATTTGCCGTGGTCGGTCGCTATTTACTCCCACCGGGCCATTTTTTTAAAAAGTTTAGGTCATTTTAAAAACGTCTCGCAATGCATTGTGGGTTATATTGTTTCGTCTAGGATACACCCAATGCTCACTACTTTTTGCGGTGCATTGTGGGATACATTCAGTGCACTATAATGCCGTGCACCCCATATAGTGCACTATATGGGGGTTAGGTTTCGGACACAGCCATAGTGTAGCTGTACTAAGTAGTGCCCCCCTCCGCCACAGCCTATCTTTATTTTATCATTTTCATGTATCATTATCATTTTGTCATATTTTATTTACTCAATTTCATTGTGCTTGCTTGGTTCCACTATTAATGCTTTCATTTTTCATTGCCTTGTCTGTGGCTTTTGCCTGAGCGCTATATAAATACAGTTTACTTACTTACTTACTTACTTGGTTAGTGCATATAATTCTGCTGGCCACATTGCTAATGTGCTGTATTTTTTTAATGCTCTTTTGCATGCATACTATGCATACTTCCAAAATAACAGATAAGTCCAAAATATAGGCAGATTTGGGCAGAGTAGCTGTAAAAATTACTTAAGTAAAAGTATTGTTACCTCAGAAAAATATTACTCAAGTAAAAGTAAAAAAGTAGTCATTCAAATAATTAATCAAGTAAAAGCAAAAAAGTACTCCACAAAAAAGTTACTTAAGCAGTGAAAGTACCGAGAGAGAGAGCGAAAGGGACAGAAAGAGGGCGGAGAGGGAGAGATAGAGAGACCGAGAGACATATGACGCCAACATATGTGACAAACGTTCCCAACAGGTGTCGCTAAAAGCCAAGTGGTAACAAGTAGCGAATTGCTGACATCTCAGTAAAAGGTATTTTTTTTTCACCTCAAATTTACTCAAGTAAAAGTAAGTAAAAGTAAAAGTAAGTGTGAAAAATGTACTCCAAAAGTTAAAAAGTACACAAAAAATTGTAACTGAGTAAATGTAATGCGTTACTGCCCATCTCTGAATATAGGACACTATAGAACATACTGCAATGTGATTACATGCCGTCCCTTACGACCCAACCCACCTTCTGAATCAGCAGACGGTGAACGGTGACTGTGTTGGTGATGTGCTGCGGTTGCAAGATGGACTTCCTCATGTTGGTTCACTGTGTGCCAGTTCACCCTCAGACTGTCACCCAAGCGATCAGCATGTTCTCGCTCATTCTGCTTCTTTTGGGTAAGTAACAGGGGGAGTTACTTTACAAGAGTAATCCCTTACGGTGCGTTCCGACAGCTCAGACAAAACAAGGCCAGAAATGTGTCTTTGAATCTTACCTCTCTAACCTGGCAAGCCATTAACAAATTTGCATGCACAGCACACTGTATTTTGTTCTGCGGTCAACATGTTAAACGTTTTTGTCTGCATTCGTTTGTTACTGTAACTGAGTAATACATTGAATAATATATTGTATTTTGATTTTAGAAACACTGCAAAATGATTTTATGTCACCAAGCCCAGACCAAGATGAGCTCTACTTCACGGGTGGGGAACCTTTTTCCCCATCAAGTGCCATTTGCAAAAGTATCTACCAAGGGCCGCAGAGTACACGGCGTATATTGAATGTGATTTTCCACTCATTTTTACTGTCCTAAAGCTGTATTTTAGAAATCGTGTGAAATATTGCATCTTGTGACGTCATTTTCCTTCACTCACTGTGGGTTACCCACAAAAGGGCCGACTTCAGGGCGCCGCTCTGGCAAATACCCGCTGGATGCAAAAAGGAATGTCACTTATTTCAAGTTATTTTTTCAGCGCAAGCAGCATTTTCTCATTTTATTGACAGCATTAGTGTGAAAGGGGGATGAGAGAGCGGGGATGGAAGGACATGCGGATCTTAAGAGTGTACAGTGTCCAAGAGAATAGGCGTGCCATGATGCTGGGTATAGAGAACAGCATTGAGAGAAATTGGGTATATAAACACTGTTGAGCGGAGGCACGGGCAAGCAATGTAATGATGATTCGATTATCAAATTAGTTTGCAACAAATTCAATACTCAATCAAATCAATTAATCGATTAATCGATTGCAGCTCTAAAGAATATCAACCATTGTTAATATATGAAAACATCAGCGCACCATTAACATCACAGATCAGGATATTCAATGTTGAGATATACCCATGACTTGGTCACCCCCTTGTGCCCCTGCAGACACCCAGCCCTTCATTGACCCTGGAAGTTGTCTTCCACCTGGGCCCCGCCCACTCGCACTGGTCAGTGACCACGCCCTGGGAGACATCCACGCAAACTGTACGCAACTGATCTTACAATCTGAGCCGTTCACCTAACTGTCCCTTCCTTTCCACCTGCCCCTCCAGTGTCCCTTTTCAGTCTACGTACCTCTCTACTGTCCCATTATGTTTACTTCCCCTTCCTCTCCACCTACCCATGTCCTTTCCTGTCCACCTACCCGTCCAATGTCCCTTCCTGTCCACCTACTTGCCCATTGCATTCATGAACTAGCCTAGTCTGTCCCTCTTCCTATTTGTTGTTCGTACCTCCCAAAATGCTTTCCCCTGCCGTAAGCCAATGCGTTTTCCTCTGTTAAAGGAAATTTCTCATCAACTTTGAGATGATTAATTGAGTTGATCAGTTAACACCTGACACAAACATAGTACACACTCTGGTGAACACACACGTGTCTGTTATAATATTATAAAACTGCATGATTCCTCAGTTGCCCCCAGGCATGTACGGGTGGAGGTGAAGTCCCGTGAGGTGCAGGAGGGGGGCAGCGTTCAGGTGGAGTGCGTGTGCCAGGCCGACCCTCCGGTCACCAAGTACCGCTGGTCCTATGCCCTGCACGGGCTCAGCACCGCACTCGCAGTGGATGCGCCTGCCGTGCGCGTTGACAACGTCGCCCCGGGCATGCTGCTGCAGTGTGTGGCTATCAACCCGCTCGGCCACGGAGAGTCCGCCCCTACGCCGCTGGACATGGAATGTAATGAACACCTTGCTCGTCATTCACAGGGTTGGGTAGTAATTAGCCGTAGCATGTTTGGATCAGCATGTTACCATTAGCGTGCTAGCATTAGCTAGCCGGCTTGATAATCAGATTACAGTAATATTAATGATATATACTTTTTAATACAGAGCACATTTATGAAGACAAGCAGAGAAAAGGGTCAAAAGCAAGTAAGAACAGGTAAACAAAAACTTTTGTTTTTTCAAGTTTTGAGTATCTGAATTCCTGAGATTATCAGGGAAGGAGTTCCGGAGGCGGGAGTGGCTGCACTGAAAGCCCAATCATGATGTGCAGTTTAGTATTGGGTGGATGTAGTGTAGTGGTTTGTAGTGTAGTGCTTGGAGTTTAGTGGCAGTTACTGGAGCAGAGGTGTTGTGCGGAGTACCTAGATGCTTTAGTTATGGTGGGGCATGTCCATGGATGCATTGGACGGTCAGCGGAGCGATTTTGAAATTGATCCAATGAATGCAACAGGGAGACAGTGGAGACAATGGAGGACGAGTGTTATGTGATCGTATTTGCTTACCCTCATCAGGACTCTAGCGGCGCTGCCTTGGATGTGCTGCAGTTTTTGCAAGCACTTGCTAGGAGTCCCCATGAGGAGTGCATTGCCAAAGTCAAGCTTTGAGGAGATAATGGTGTGATGTCATGGGTCTGGGACTTGTAACATGTGGCCTAATTTCAATGTTTTGGCCAGATAAGACAAGGTGTGTTATTTGAGATGATCGGATGTTATGATAGTTTCTGTTCTGGAGTTGTTTAACTGGAGAAAATGTCATCCATGCCTTTATCTCCTCAAGGCAGGTGTCTAGTACAGATGCAGATGAAAAAGATGGACCAGTCTTGATGTATAGTTGAGTGTCTTCACGCAGCAAAGGAATAACATCCAATACTGGTTTATGATGCGGCCAAGGGGTAGGGTGTAGAGTGTGTAGAGAGTAAAGCCAAGGACAGAACCTTGTGGGATATCGCATGTTACCGTTAGAGACTTCGATTTAGTCGCTCCCAGGGAGACATATTCTGTTCTTCTAGACAGGTATGACTGGAGCCAGTTCAGTGCAGAGCCAGAGAGTCCGATGGTGTGGTGGAGGCACTACAGTAGGATGTTACAGTCGACAGTGTCCAAGGCTGCAGACAAGTTCAGGAGGATGAGAAGCAATGATGCGCTGTTGTCAGCTTCCATCAACAAATAATTTGTGACTCTAACAAAAGTGCTTTCCGTTGTGTGAAACCAGATTGAAGCTTTTCAAAAAGGGAGTTTGATTTCAGGAGGTCCTAAAGATAGTCACCAAGTACTTCTTCCAGAACTTTTGACAGGAATGGAAGATTTGAAATGGTTCTATAATTTGAGTGAGTTTCTGGATCTAATGTGAGTTTCTTTAGAAGTCGTCTAATGACAGCAGATTTCAACGCCGGTGGAACATAACCAGTCTGGAGTGAGTGATTGATGACTTTGATGATGAGTGGGCTTAAAATGGAAAAGTTTGCTTTGACCAAGGCTGTCCAGTGCACAGTTGGATGGCTTTATCTTGAGGTCAATGTCATCGACTTCCTTGCTCGGGGTATCAGGGAAAGAGCAAAGAGACTCAGAGGGGAGTTTTCCTCCCCTCGTCGGCTTGTCTGCGATGTTTACCCCGAATTCTTCAACTCAGTTTCGGACTAATCCTATCAAATAAAGATGAAAAACGGTGGTGACACCGGAAAAAATCACTTTGGGGGAAAAAAAAACACTGCACATTGACTAACACCGATAGTGACTCTTCATCTCTGATGAACTGCTGAACTGGTCTACTGCTCTTCCTGTTCCAGACAAACCTCGCATCCAGCGAGCTCTCTCATCATGTACAGTTTATGAGTCCGAGCTGACGTGCGTGTGCATCGTGGACTCCAACCCACTGGCTGAGGTGCGGTGGAGCGTGAATGGCACTGCCCCGTACGCCAGCTGCAACACAACACAGTTGCCCGTAGCGGCCGGCTCTGCTGCCTCGCACATGTTATGTGCCAGACTCCGAGGGTGGTCAGACAAGTCGCTCATGGTGACGTGCACGGCCGAGAATCGGCTTGGAGACGACGCGCACATCCTCCTACAGCCACAAGAAGGTAATTCTTAAAGACAAATTGATACTAAAATATTTCCCTGACCTTAGCCGAGTTCCTGGTTGAGGACTGACTGTGGCTGAAATCAGTACTTTGTTAGCCCCAACAGACCCAAATGAGGGTGAAGACACAATTAAAAATCTCTGTATTTGATTTTGTGAAATATTTGGCAATGATTTGCTGCTTATATTATGACCCCAATTTGTTCCCTAAAGCAGAGTGTGTGTGTCTATGCGTGTTTCTCTGTGTGTGTGTGTGTGTGTGTGTGTGTGTGTGTGTGTGTGTGTGTAACAGCTGTTAAATGTTCATTCAAATTTGTCGATACACAGCCAATTACCGTAGGCAATCGACTGCTTATATAGTCCCCTGTATGCACTTGTTAGGTAAGGGTGTTTACCCCCTTCCACCCCCTTTTTCTCCCGTTGCATTCTGGGAAATCTCACTTTCCCCTACATGATCTGATTGGTGTGTGACGTTTATGCCACAGCTCCCTCCCGTGTCATTTTACACCCATTATATGTGTCTTACAGGTCATTCTCCCCGGTGGCTCCTAGTGGTACTGACAGTGACTTTAGTCATGTTCTCTGTGAGTCTCCTTGTCCTCCTGCTGTGCTGCTACCGACGCAAAACAAGACGGTATGACCTTTAGTTAGGTGTGGGTTTGCCATTGTTCCATACAGATTGCCAAGACACCTTGGCTATGTCACTCCATCCTCTTAGGAATCTGTCCTTAGCTTAGCACCCCCATATTTACCAAAACTCTGTTGACAACTATACTGCAATACTTCAAATCAAACACAGTTTTCTCATTAGACTTGGGTCTGATTGCTATGGTCTGAAGTTAAGGATCAATTATGTCTTTTAGGGTTCAAATTGAGTTCATAATTTCATAGTCCAATTCCAATTTCAACTCCCAGCTGATATTATAATCTATGGGGTCTTTTGTGTCTGAGTGTAGGCCATCGTACATCCATCGTGGTGGGACCGTGTATCTCAGTGAGCTGGAGGTGAATGCTCCGATCTACATCAACTGTACCGAGGTGACACACGTCTACTCCAATGGCAGCTACCAGCTCGTCTATCAGAACACCACGCCCCGCTTCGTACGCACCACCATCCAGGTATCCAACCACTCCTGGGCTCTTCCCACTGTAACAGCAGTCATTAGCATCATTACCTCAGGAGTAATTTACAACAGAGCCATCTATCCCAATTGCCAACTCCTGTCTAACCCAAGGCCTACTTTGTGGGAGCTTCAGAGCACCCACAGTGATGAGGACCCATTGGCAAATCTCAACATCAAAGACATGAATTTAGCAATGCTCATATTTTTTTGGTCGCACCTGTCACACAGAGCCTCATCAACTCGACCGAAGCCAAAAGTGACGTCTGGCGTGGATTCGAACTTCGGATGTTGTCGTTAAAGACAAGTATGTTACCGCTGCACTAAACAAGCCGATACAAAGAAGGGGAGCAGACAACCTTAAGTTGCTGTCGGTGGCGCGGCCGCCATGTTCGGAAATGGCAGCACCGGTCAAAAATGGCATCGGCCGTTTGGGAGACTAAATGCTAAATAATCAAACTTTATTTATATAGCACTTTTCATGCAGAGCAATGTTACTTATAGGCTACAGAAATGCACCAAAATTGAATCACGTCATTTCCAACAACTCTGCAAAATTTCATCCAGATCCGTGCTCAACTTTTTCCGGTATATGGGGGGCAAACCAACGCGGGTGAAAACATAACCTGCGCTCCGCAGGCTCCGCCCTGGCGCAGGTAAAAATGTGCTCTATGAATGAAGCTTGAGTTAATTGGGGCTCTGTGCGTGTGTTTCAGACTCGGGTGCTGAATCAAAGAGGAAGAGAGACAGGTGTACGGAGTGATGGACAGATGGAGAGGTTGCACTACAGCCCAGAGGACACAGAGACAGCCACCTACATTGAAATCCTATGACAGCCTCAGCATCAAATTGTTTTTTCAAACTCTGGGTGTATTCAAATCTGCATGTCTATTGCAGGTTTATCGCATTTAACTCGAGATGGAACTCTCTTCCCCATTGACCCCGTGGTTGGGAAAAAAACACTTAGTCGACTTTTTTCATCGCTCTTGCGGTCTCCCTGATCCTCTAATGTCTGCTCCCCGCTGGCCCGATGGCCACCACCGGGCACGGGGGCATGGGTGCCGCGGCAGTCCACCCTCCACACCACTCTCATCCACCTCCTTCCCCCTGGCCGCTGCTGGGGGTGGGTTGATGCGGTGAGTGCGACTCACCGCAGTAACAGAAAAGCATGTATCATGTTTTATAGACTTTAATTTCCCTTTAATTTAGTATTTAAACTTTTTTTGTTATGTTCATAATAATGTATGCATTGATATTGACTTCGTGGTTAATTTCATTCAATCTATTTGAAAGTGATCCAAAAGTAGTACAAAGTAATCCATTACGCTACTTTTAAAATTGGGTAACTGGATTATGTTCCTGATTACAATTTTCAATGAGTAACTGCAACGGATTAATTTTAAAAAGTAACCTTCCCAACCCTGCCGAGGTGTGAACTGTGACACAGTTAGTGAGTCATCGTCATATCTCCTATCTAGCTGACTGATTTATAATTTGATTACTGTAATCTGATTTTCATGAACGGCCCTGGAAAAACTGCGGACATGGCCATGGCTAATATTGAACACTAGATGGCAGCATCGCTTATCTTGACTCCACCGGAGAGTCCAATTATCTTCTCTCCTTGATACAAAAAAATAAATAAAATACAAATAAATCCATATGTGGTTAACAAAACAAGAATGTATTCATTGATTTATTAAAAAATGTAATTGTTTACGAAATATTAACCATCAATTTCTCCCCCATCTATAGATTGAGGGATATCTGTTGATCGAGTTCGGGAAGAGGGTACTTTTACTTTTTGCTGCAGTAACAACTACTTTATAGACGAGTTTGGCGGGTATTTCCGGTTAAATTTGTACTCTGAACGTCACGTCCGGTTCAATTTATTTTGCCGTGCCTTTGGCTATTTTTCAACATGTCTATTCGGTGAGAACACACCGATTAACTTCAAGTAGGATTTTGACTGTATTTCATCAATATTTATGTAAAATGTTGAACGAAGTGAGGGGAGTGACGTGTAACTGGTCACAGACTGACATCTAGTGGTCGGATTTTGAACTAGTGTGCGTTTTGTGTATTTTGTGTCCGCGTACCACCGCCCACTACCAGACTTTATATACATACGTATAGGCACCGGAAGTGACCAACAGAAGTGCGGGACAAAATGACTCCCTCCAGTGTTTCGTTTGTAAACTCGTCTATAGCAAATCATTTATAAAAATCAAAATGGTTAGTGCTGCACAGGATGCACCTGTGCAACTGATAACCAATTCTGGACTACATACATTGAAAACAAACAAAAACATACTCAATTATTTGCTGTATAATTTGATTAAGATAGCAGTATCTAATATATATATATATATATATATATATAATCAAAATGTAATATAGTAGGTGATTGCTTTCTGATTACTTTACTACCTTTAAATAATCAACAAATTAATGTATTTAATTCAGGGCTATATCGTTGAACTACCGGTTTTATTTGTAAGAAATGATTTGATTTTAAATGTTATCTAAAAAGTAACCATTTGCTAACCCTGTTTAAGGGCGAATTTCAACAAACTGTGATTCCAGTATTCTCCGCTAGATGGCAACATTGCTTCATGGGCTAATTTTAAGAATATGGCGTTTCTTTGTTTTTATAGCGGGAGCTTGGCGCTCAGTTACAGCGTCAACATAATTAATTCGAACAGTAATTACGGAAGATTAATTAATTTCACGAGATTTACTGCTACACGAATGAACAAATGATAAGTCAAGTGTTGACTGTGACTGTATCAATTTCCTCATTGAACATTTTTTATCACCGACCTAATCCCATTACCCTTTTTCAACTCTTTCAGCACTGTGAAGTGCTATATTATTATTGCTACATATTTTCAGAATGTAGATCATTCCAATCAAAAAGTAGAGATTCTCTTCATTACATTATAAGCTCTTGTTCTCAGATATCAGTGGAGAATATTTGACCTTCAAACATGCAGTGCATGCAGTGCAGAGTTAAAAGTAAAGGAATGCATTCCATTACTTTTACATACACTTGATTTTTAATTTCTTTTATTCTGTATTTTGGTGCAAAATGGTGCTCTATAAAAGTCATATAAAAGCGGCCTCAAACTCTTTTTATATTTTGTTTAGTCAGAGTCAGAGGCTGGAACTCCGACCGACATAACTTTGACTCAAATTTGATTTGAGCCCAGATAAGGGCAGAGTAGCCATACAAATTACTTAAGTAAAAGTATTGTTACCTCAGCAAAATATTACTCAAGTAAAACAAAAAACATACTCCACAAAAAAGTTACTCAAGTGGCGAAAGTACTGAGTAACTTTCAGTAAAAAAGAATGAAAAAAAAGAATTAAAAAAAATGATTGCCCGAGAGGGAGGGAGCGAGAGTGCCAGAGAGAGACAGACCAAGAGAGAGAGAGCCCGAAAGAGAGACCGAGAGGGAGAGTGCCAGAGAGAGAGAGAGAGATACACCATGGCAGAGAGAGAGAGAGAGAGAGAGAGGGAGAGAGAGTAAAAAGTAGTTTTTTTCCACTTCAAATTATTTGAGTAAAAGTAAAAAGTAACTTGTGAAAAATGTACTCCAAAAGTCAAAAAGTACACACAGAAATTGTTACGGAGTATATGTAATGCTTTACTGCGCATCTCTGCTTGAGTCACAAAAATGATGAGTTGATGGTTAACAAGTGCTCCAAAGACTCAGACTTGAATTGTGTCGTACTGTAATTACTGTTTAGTCTTTGGCTGCCAATGATAAGAATATGAACTAGATAAAATTAAAAAATAAATACATAGGAGCCCAGCTGCTAACTATGGCTGCATATGGGAAGTTGACCAATATCCTGCAAAGCAAACGTAATTCGTTGACAAAATGCAAGCGCCCTGTTGACAGATCGAGGTGATATGACGTCTGTTTTTTTTTTTTTCAAATGGCGTGAAGTATGTGTTCTTTTCAACACTTTATTTCTTGAGTTATTTTTTTTTTTTCATTCTTTATTAGGATCGAGCAATCAAGTGACTTGTGTTCGAGTCCGCTTCCAAACGCATCGCATTGGTTGCGGAGGTGCTCATTATACGTAGTAGGAGCGGCCTCGAATGTCGCAACTGCACGTTCCATTAAGCTACAAGTTTGAGCCTCCCAGATAATGCGGCCACCCCGTTGGTTCTTCACGCGGTTACATGGTTCTAAACGCAGCGCAACTCGTGCGAAGGAAACGCAGCATTGAAATACTACTAGTAGATGTTAGACACTCTTTTGACAAATATTTTAGGTCACTTGAATGGAACCTGAATGAAAATCTAGCGAAAACAACATTGTCCCGTCTGGAATGCAGTGGATGGTCAGGTCTTCTCGTCTAACAGCAGCCATGAAGACGGCATCTTTCCGTCTCATCAGATTGCGGTAAGGTTCCATTTGGGGAAACAAAAGAAATGTAACTTGCGCGATGATGCTCCACAGCCTTTACCGCAGTGATTCCCAGGAATGTCGGCTTGCGCACCGTGCGCGTGCAGGAATATAAACAACTCCACGTGCATGGATGCAACTCCGCCTGAAACGAGGAGGAAGAGTCGGGGTGGAAAATCCGGAGAGGGGACTACAACCCGGGGCACTGCTCGAACTATGGTCTGGGGGGCGCGCTCTATAACCACTCTGCTTTTAATTTTACATTTAAATTGGGAAGTGATTAGTTGCTTCTATCTTTACAACTGTTTGAGGCAAGATAGGAATATATCAACTTGGGTAAGATCAGGGAAGAACATATTTCAGTATGGATTTTCAGTGGCATCTTCCTTTAAGATATCTTTTGCAGCTGTCAGAGTGAATGAAAGAATCAGCATTTCAAACGGTCTTTTTCCGTATATATTTTTTAAAGATATGAAGCCATTGCCGTGCGCCAAATAGCGGCATATATCAACGTTATGATCGTCGCGTGCCGCTTGAATTAGAGGTTTTATTTTTTTCTATTCAGCAACAGCTTTTTAGTAAGCTGTGCTCAAGCATAAAATGGCTTTAATGCCGCAAAGAGCTTGGCATCGTACCAACCACACGGAGGTTATAAACAGTTTCCCCGACGTTTGCCAGCTTGCAGTTTCTTTGACGCGAGACCGGCGCCTCTGATTTGCTCGGGTGTCCATGCTAAAAAGCTGACTGTTCCCTCCTTGGCAGAGGAGTATAGCGTGCAAGTAAAAGTACAGCCTAAAGTGTACATGCTAAGAAGGAGACTGTTCCCTCCTAGGTGTGAGTATTATAGAGCAGGGGTTTGGAACCCAAGGACCCCTTTTCCTGGCTTAAAGTAACTTGGGACCCCCTTAATTTTAAGGGATATAGTACATTTTTCGGATCTGGAACTCGATAATATGACAGTAACATTTGGAATACTGTGGAAATACTGTCACTTTAAACTGCTGAATGTATATCTTGGTGCCAGTTAACAACAAAACTCTGCCAGTGTCGTTTAATTTCTTGAAAAATCCACTTACTGCACCCAGGTGGTGGGAAGGCTATATTGTATTAAATGCATTTATCAACACTTTCAGACCTTTTGCAGAACCACCGTTTAAAACTGTTATTCCTCCCCTCCCTCACCTGCCCCCATGCTGTCATCCTTTAAACGGAAGAATGGGGGTTATAGAGTACAAGTAAGTAAGTACAATCTAATGAAGCACACAAAAGGCTGTACTCCCTGCAACACAAGGAAGTATAACCTGCCTAAGGATGTCATGGTCAGCTTCTACACGGCAATCATTCAGTCCATCCTCTGCGCCTCCATTGCGGTCTGGTACGGTCCCTCCGCTAAGCTAGACAAGTGCAGACTGCACCGCGTCATCAGGTCTGCCGAGGGCATAACCAGACCCCCCCCTCGCCCCCCTCCTTCCCC
>OMKY01207420.1:0-14488 GCA_900302395.1 Bregmaceros cantori
ACTTTTTTTTTTCTAAGTTTAATGACAGTTTGTTAGCATCAAACCATATCTTGAGTTTCTCCATTTCTCTTTCAACAGTTTCTGCTAATTCTTTTACACTATTGCCCGAGCAGTACAAGTTGGTGTCATCTGCAAACAGTACAAATCTGTCTGGAAACGTCACAGATGTCATTAATATATAAATTGAAGAGTTTTGGTCCCAGAACTGACCCTTGTGGAACCCCACATTGTATCTTCATTAACCCAGAGGTGATATCACCAAGCTGCACATATTGTTGCCTGTTTGCCAAGTAGCTACTTAACCAGTCCAGCACCACTCCTCTCACACCGTAAGTGTGTAATTTTGAACTTAAAATTGAATGGTCTAGCGTGTCGAATGCTTTCTTCAAGTCAATAAATACACCTATTGTATATTTCTTGTTTTGGGTGGCTTCAGAAATATCTTCGATTACACTCATCAGGGCTGAAGCAGTTGACTGGTTGTGTCTGAATCCATGTTGACAGTCATTTATCAATTGATGTTTTTCAATGAATGCATCAAATCTATTCATTAATTCATCCATTTTTACGATGCATGATTTGTATGATTTAAGAATAATTCTAATTGGGAATTACTTTTAACTTCTCAAGCTTATTACTGCAGGGTTAGCAAAATGGGGGCCAAGAATGGGGGAGCAGATTTGCAGGAAAGCTGTGGGTACTCTGCCTATCCGACTGAGTTAACTGCACAGTACAAATTGGGGATTACTTTTCCATTATTAAAAAAACAAATAAATGAAACTAACTTTATGCATTCTTAATGCTTTTTTTAATTTATTTAACTCAGGGTAGGGGTGGGTATTAATAAATTATCTTATCGAATCGTGATAAAACTCTTGTGATCCATATGATAAAAGGATGAGATAGAAATTTGAAATGCATCAAAACAGTGATCTTTTCAAAAAGTTCTTATATTGTCTTTGTACAGGACACGTTTGGCTCTCAGCGCTTGGAGAGCCAAACTTGGGTCTGGGCGAATCAGGCAGATGTCGCACGTAGACGGGCGGACCGATCAAATTATTTGAATCGAGACATGGGCAGAGTTTGGTATGGGTGATGCGAGATGTAGGTGGAATTTGGTTGCCACTCCTCCATGCCGCTTGTCCCACATACTGCGCTGTGATTGGATAACACGACTTGAGTGACACTTTTTTTGACACGTTTTTAGACCCTGGTTTTACCAGACCCAATGATCGTTCTAAATGACATGCTCCCAATCCTGATTAACAAAAAATAACGTTCTGTAGAGTTATCAGTCCAAGGAGACATGTGTTTATGTTGCGTCCCTGCAGGAGCGGACGTGGTTTTGTGGGAGGCCGGCCTGGTGTCAGACAGCAGTTCTGGTACTGGTGGGGTCAGTTCTGGGGCGCTGCTCTTTCCAGAGGTTTGCATGATGCAGCTACAGCTGCTGGCGTCCGGCTCCCCGGACCTGGAGGTCCTCGCACACGTCTTTCACAGCCTCCTGGACACAGTCTCCAGCAACCCACACAACGCTGATCTTCTCTACGAACAGGTCAGCATAACACGGGGCTCCCACGGGATATAAAAATGTCCTTAAAAAAAGCACCCACATTTTCGTTGCATTACTTTCACTAGTTTGACAAGGGTGAAAAATGTTGCTGTTTCCACTGTCTGCGTGAGGATGTAGTGAGTGTGAAACGAACTGGGAGTTGCTGCGATGGAATCACACAACGCAATATGATTGGATAAGAAGCACATGACGTAGGCGGGTGGGTGGAGTTCCCAACATGCAACAGGAGCAGCAGGAGCCGAGAACTGGAGAACACCATGACCTAAACGTCTGTGCTCTATGACGATGTATATAAAACAGTTGGTTGCCCTACGGTAATCAGTCACTGTCTTTGTATACTCGATTACATTCAAGTTCACCCTCGTTACACTGAAACACTAATAAGTTGGCTCGGTGAACCGTGTCCCGCGACCTTTCGAGTGTTTATCATTTTCGTTTTCCGCCAAGTGTATGCCACCGCCGTTAGTCAAGAATCAATCGTGTGTCTTCGTGAAATGGGTAAATGTATTTTCCAGAACAATTGGCTTGAAAGTTCTGAGTTCAGTTGGTTGGAAGATGTAGTCGGCAATCAGCAGTCGGTCGAAAATGTTTCTCATAATGGTCTAAAAGGGTCTAAAACATTTTAACTTAAGAGCCTTGGTTAAGCTATGCTAAGTTAGTACTGCTGCACAGAGTGAGTGCTCGCACAGAGGCGACATAGGCTCAAGGCGACATGACTGGTTAAGATCATGTAAGAACATATTTCAGTATGAAATACTGAGACTTTATTACCTACGCCGGGGCTGCGCCGCGGACGCAGCGCGGAGTTGTTGGAAATGACACACGGAACAGGTGATTACATTTTGTCATTTATGCATTTACGTAGCCTATAAGTAACAATCCTACTTCATCACCAACTTACCAATAGATTGCTGGCGCTTACTGCGTTCACATGACCAGACTTCCGGGTCGCGGTGACCACTGGGTAATGTAGTTGGCTTGTGCTGAGCATGTTCGCTGGTGGCGTCAATTGCAATCGCGCTATTAGTTAGTAATTAAAATAAATAAATAATACACACCATTATTAATGAGACTGGTGTATATTATATTAATAATTAATAATAATAAGTATTATTATTATTAATAATATATACAAACAAGCATATTGCTGCTAAACTGACTGAGACGTATCCCAGCATGTTGCAGCTTTCTAGTCTCCGTGTTGAATGTCGTTTCCTCTCGGCTGCAGTAATTACTGCATGATTAGCAGCTAATTGTGTAAGTCTGCGTGCGCTTCCTGACATCACAATAACGTATCACACACTGCCCAGAGCTATTACTCATAGTAATGATTATTTTGATAATCTACTGGCTGCAGATGTAAATGGCACCTCAAATAAGATGTCCACTAGGGGGAGCAACGATTAGTCTATGAATCGATGACTAATCGGTTGCGAGATTAATCGACATTTAATGCAGTAATCCAGTCCAGTGGCCTAGCAATAGAATGATCGCTTCTGGATTGTGAGACCAGGGTTCGAATCCTGGTCGAGTCATGCCAAAGACTAGCCAATGCCGGATTGGTGAAAGACATATTGGTGAAAACCCCTCTTCCAATATGCCATAAGCCAGCATGGAAGAGTAGGCTGATAAAACTAACATGGAAATGTTAGTGCGCAATCAAAAAAAAAGTTGATTCGTTGTTACTGTCAGCAGTTTTTTTGCTGACAGCACCACCTATTAGTCTACACAAATATCACTTGATTATTTCTGAAAATTCACAATATGATTAGAATTATTTCATATTATTGATAAAGAAACATGATTATGAAGAAAACCATCAAAATGTTAGAAGCATATGAATTAATTTGGAACGAGATCGTGATGTCACACGCTTCCAAAAATCTGCCCGAGTGAGCAGTAGCACCACCTCCTGTCAGGCCGAGTTGCATCTATACACGTGGCATTGTTTACTCTTTACGCTCCCGAAAGCAGACAATCGCTGCGTTAAAGGCTGTGGAGCATCATCGTGGATCGCTTAAGTTACATTTCTTTAGTTTCCCCATATGGAACCCCAAGTTACCGCAATCCGACGAGACGAAAAGACGCCGTCTTGCTTGGCTGCAGACCATCGACTGCATTCCCGGACGGGACGAGAGTGTGTTCGCTACATTTCCATTCAGGTTCCATTAAAGTTACCTAAAATATTTGTCAAATGAATGTCTAGTATCTAGTAGTATTTCAATGTTGCATTTCCTTCGCACCGAGTTGGTGGATCCACAACGCTGCGTGTAGAACTATGTGACCATGTAAGGACCAATTATCGCATTATCTCGGCTGGTCCAACTTGTAGCTTAATGGGACGTGCAGGTGGGCGCAGCCGCACCGGTCGACATGCGAACTGGGAGCGCCTGTTGACTTTCAAGGCCGCTCCTATTGCGCATAATAGGTTGCGGAGCTCCTCCGCAACCAATGCGACGCGTTTATAAGCGGACTTGAACACAAGTCATGTAATCGCTGAATCCTAATTGTAATGAGTTTGTGGCCAAGTCATTAACTTCATTGTTGTACATCTGTTTGCTAACACGAACCAAAATTGCGAGTTCAACTACGCTCATCGACTTGTCTGCAATGTCAACCCCCGATCTCTTCAACCCAGTTTCCGACAAATCCTATCCAATAAAGATGGAAAAACGGAAAAAAAAAACTTATAAAAAGAAAATATGGCGATAATGTTTATTGTATTAATAATAACTTGTATGAAATTAAAATTAAATGGTAACTATATGTGTGTGTGTCTGTGTATGTGTTGGTTTGTGATGTGCGTGTGTCTATATATGTGTGTGTGCATTGGTGTGGATGTACGTGTGTTGTGGGTGTGTGACTGTCTGCCCATGTGACTCCTGGCAGGGTGGAGTGAAGTCCATCCTCTGCGGCTTCCACAAAGTCCTCACGCAATCTAATCCTTCATACAAAGGTCAGTCCTCACGGTCAGCGGATGTCGAGTGGTGCCGTGCGCTTCGTGCTCGCCATCATGTGGTGCTCACACGACTGTGACGCTCACGCCCCCAGCTACGCAATGACTACAGGACACGTATGCGCGCAAAGCTACCCCGTTATTGCCCGTGTTGTGCGCATCTGCGGCATCGTCTTTAGCACATGAGCGTCGTACACGGTCTCGGAAGCACCATTGCTGCGCGGAATACACACACATCCGCACCTGTTTTGAATTGTGGCACGGGAATGTCAAATGATCAGGGCTAACTAAATTATTTTTAAAAATGTTCCGTTCCAAATGGTTCAGGCAGGCCTATCATTTTATCATTTTCGTTTGGAACCATTCCGCCACCAAAATATTCGTCTTGAACCGGTTCAGAACACAAATATTTTGTTCGCTCTTAAAGTTCCTTTTGTGCAATGCTAAGTTTAGATATAGTTTACACAAAATATATTTGGTGGACTTTAGAGCAACTCTATTAACGTGAAAAACGGGTTTAAAACGCCATTACATTCACTTGCTCGCCTGTCCACATGGTGGAGCCCCAGACGTAGAGAACCAGTTTTGTTGATGAAATCTTTTTTCGTTTCCGTTTCTGCCAGGGCTTTGAACCGGTTCAAGGAATAGAACGAAAATCGGGAACTTTTTGTATTTTCCAGGGAACAGAAACGAAAGCAAATTGTTATTTTTTTATGTTCCAGAACAGGAACACTTATTTTAAAATAATGGTAACCGGTTAATAACGGTTTTATTTTGTTCCTCAAAGGAGTGCACTTTGGGATAACAAAAAAAAAACACAGTATTTATAAAATCTACGATGCAGCAGTGAAGTATGAAGTGCCGCAGGACTTTCTGTAGCTACCATTGGGCAGCAGCGGTGTGGGTTTGCCTCGACACATATTATATAGCATTAAACAGCTGACAGGAACGGAATTAACCGTTCCGGGAACAATATTTAGGAGGAAAAAATATCGGTTCAAAGCCCTGGTTTCCGCTCCTTTCTCATAATGGTTTAAAATGCTTGTCATAATGGTCTAAAATGTTTCTCTTCATGGTCTAAATGGGACTAAATCGTAACTTGGTGAATCCTCCAAGAACTCTTTGGATCTGCAGTGTGACACCCTGCTGTGACCTCTGTTCAGACTGCCAGGTGGTGCTGGTGGAGCTCCTGGTGGCCATGGTGATCCAACGTATCACTGCAGAGGAACTGGCTCTCCTCACGCGACTCTTCCTGGAGAAGACTGCTCCCATAGTAATATTTATTAATCCTCCATAGACCTGGCACAATATTGCATCAGTCGATTAATCATACAAGAACTTTCTGGCCACATAGACTTTGTTCATACTGTGCAAGAGAAGCTGCGCTACGAAGCAGGTTATGTTTTTGGCAGCGTTGGTTTGACTGTCCCCAGGATAACTGAAAAAAAGTTGTAAACAGATCTGGATTTTGTACAGTTGTTGGAAATGACACAAGGAAGAATCCGTGAAATTTTGTTGCATTTCTGTAGCCTATAAGTAATCTAATCATACTTAATCACCAACTTACCGTTAGATCGCTGGGCGCTAACCGTGGTCATGTGACCAGACTTCAGGGTCACAGGGGCCAATTGGAAATGTAGTTGGCATGTTCGCCAGTGGGAATAGAGTCTATGGGTCAGTCGCAATCGCGCTACTCTAGCACTTGCATTGATAATGAGTTGCTGCATATATGCCGAAGAAAATGACTTGCATCGCGAAGCTGTGGCTTAGGTTTACGAAGCGCAGGGAGAGACGGGGAGCACCCGTTTGCTCACAGTGCCGACGCCATGGTGCCGCTCGACTCGCGGGGTACCGAGGATGGCCAGGGGCACTCCGGCAGGGACACTGCGGACTTAAGAGTAAGATTTGCTGTTTAATATCAATATAATACAAGTTTTAGTATGTTACTTCTCTACACAATTATGAAGCAAAGAAAAGTGTTCAAATACATTTTTCATATTTAATAACATTAAACATCGGATTGAATTGTATTGGAAATCGGATCGAGTCTCTCAGATTCAAAAGAATCTGAGAGACTCGATCCGATTTCCGATGCGAAAGAAATCGATTCTGGAAAACTAAAAATCGGAATCGAATCGATTCTTGAAATTTGAATCATAACCCAGCTCTATTGGTAATGTTAAGAAGTTGTTGATTCAGAAATGTAAAACAAAACATGCCTTACATGTTGCATGTGCAGCATAGTGGGTTATTTGGAGATTTCCAGCAACACAACACTGAACTGTGTACAATTAGCAGCTACGTGTCATTTCTCACCAGCTCCAGAACGCTAACGAACCCAAAGAGGCACCCACGGCACCTCTGTTAGGCCTGCCATGTCTTTTCAGACAAAATATTCAAGATGTACCATTAATTCTGATTCATCCACTTGGACAATTTTTCTCTCTCTCTATCTATCTATCTATAGATATAGATATATATAATTTTATGCCCGCAACCTCGATTTCAGATTTGAATTACGTTTTTGGTAATGCTTCCTTTTACAGTGACGCTAATTACCATGCTATTATATAGTAATTATCATGTAAATATATAGTAATTACTTAGTAAATACACGCTGTTACTCATCACAAAGTAGTCACTATATACTTATATGAAACTTACAATGTATTTACAATAAGGTATTATTAAATTTACACAATACTTGATCTATATTGTTGTTACCATGTAATGACCTGGTAACAATGTGTGTTTACTAAATAATTACTATACATGTACATAATTACTATGTAATTACATCGTAATTAGCGTCACTGTAAAAGGAAGCGTTACCCAGTTTATTTTTCTTTGTTGTTGTTTTTGTGGCCTCTTTGTTCTCTGGCAATACCCCATTCAGACTTGGCGGTGAAGTGTTGATTGGTCGAGTTGAGCGAAGACGATACCCATAGTCAATTCTTGGCGCTGTTGGAAAAAAACATCAGAGCCTAGCACCAATTTTAGAGAGACGTCTATCCAGGGGCGCTTTGAGCTAGCCAATTATGCAAATCTGGTTACGACGCAGTCTAGCTACCAAGTCATAGGCATCGTGGAAATCTGTTCCAGAGTCTTTCTCAATGCGTGATCTTGTTGTCTTGTAGCACACCGTGGTAGTCAGCACAACTTTGGCTTTGCACATGTTTGCAGGCAGCCTTGTTAGCAACGCAGACCACTTTGACGCTTCCAAAGATGGCCGTGACCTCTTCAAGAGCAGCCATGTTTTTTTTGAAAGTCTGTCGGCACAGCCTGCAGACCGGTTGAAAGGGTCCCTCAGCCGCATCGCTCGGTAGACGGCTAGCTGGTGCGGAGGGCATCCACAGTTTCAATGTCACTGCATTCCGATAACCAAAAACGATCCGATTATTTTGTTAGGGTTAGGCTAAGGTTAGGGTTAACATTAGGGGTTAGGTCTATGGTTAGGGTTTTGGAGGGAACCTAATGGTCTGTTTCCACCGGAATTTGTTGCCGTTTGTTTCGGCTGCGCGAAAGTCGAAATATGCGCTTGTGCCAGCAGTGTCTTCGAGTTGCTGCAGAGGGGTAGATGGGAGCAGTGCAGAGCGGCTGGCCGTGTGTGGTTTCCCCCACTGATAGAGCAGTGGGAGCTGCGCTTCTTTCGCCCCGGGGCTGCGAGCTCCGGGCAAGCCCCGCGCCGAGCACCATTCCCCCCTGCCCCCACCTAGCGGACGAGAGCGCCGCACGGCTCTCGGGGGCAGTCCGCTGGTCACAGCGATAAAAAATAGATGGTGACAGACTTAAAAGACAAGTTAAAAGAAAGAGCGAAGAAAGAGGAGTGCATATCTGGGATGCGAACACACGACTCACCGTGCCATTGTGTCATATGATTTGCAGCGCTCCGCCGACTGAGTCAACTCTCTATATTTCAATTTTTGTAGAACTCCACCACCACCCCACCCCCAAATCAAGGTAAAGGTGGGGGTGACGGGCGATTAATCACGATTAATTGAGTAATCGCTTCAGCTCTGTAGCAAAATCCAATCCCGATTTAAAATTGATTAATACACAGCCCTAATCAGAAGGGACGTACATGGTATTGTAATGAATGGCGTGGCTGTTTCTCAAGAAAGCTATCAGCAGGGGTGCTGTCACGTGGTTTTAACACGGGGCCGTGACACATGTTTGACATCTGAGCTCTGACACATTCTCACAGCGCCCTGCTAATGAGACACGGGAGACCCTCGGCCCAGAGCCAGGCTCACCCTCTGAACATGTGTCATTCTATCAGAATCACAATACTTGATTGATTGGCCAAAATGTAAGCTAGGAGTATGCAGTCGTTGCCCACTCCAAACACGATAAAAGCATCAATGAAACCGGGGCTAGAAAACGAAATAATTTTTAAAACGTCCCATTCTGAACGGTTCAGTTAGGCCTTTGTTTAACGTTTTCGGGCTCAGAACTGTTCCGTCACCTGAACCGGTTCGGAGCGCAAAATTTTTGCTCGTTCTTAAAGTTCCTTATTTTGTGCAATGTTAAGTTTAGATATAGTTTATACAATATATTTTTGGTGGACTTTCGAACTTTAGAGCAACTGTATTAACGGGTTTAAAACGCCATTACATTCGCTTCCTCGTCTGTCCACAAGATGGAGACCGAGATGCGTGGGGTTTGACGACTTCCCAAAGTCTTCAAGTGTTGGCTCACAGTCAGTAGGATCGGTGGTAATGGACAGAGATGAGAAGTACCAAAGTACAAATACTCTCTTACTGTACTTAAGCAGCCTTTTCAAGTACTTTGTAGTTTCAGGTAAAATGTTTTTTTCTTTATTAAGGGATCAGTCACAAGAAAAAAGGGTAACATTTCATAAAACTGACTCCTTGTTAACCTTAGTTAACCATTATCTCTTAATTATTTCTCATTACTTAATCATTAACAATGACTCCTTATTAAGCATTAGCTATTCATTTGTTGAGCATTTTTCAAACCTTAGAATTAAGAGACAATGGTTAACGGATGCTTTACAAAGGGTTAACTAAGGGAGTTTTGTGCCTATGAATTGGGACAGCCCTTATGTCTAGGAATTGGCTATGTGTACGCACAAAACGCAGACTGTTGGGAATCTAATAATTTTGCGTGCGCTGCCGCTGTGTCGGATCCCTCGTGTTAACACTATAACTTATGAACGGATGGATTTGTCCCAGATTAGGTGTGTTAATGCTTTACGGCTGCATAGGCCTAGTTCAAAGTCAGATGTCGCATGTTACATACTAGAAATATTTCAGGGACAGTTTCATAAAGCATGGTCAATAAATAATCAGCTATTGAATCAGCATTAGCATTTTAACATAACACTGTATTGCAATAAAACATGAGTTACAAATTATAGTTATGCATTCCAGTGCCATGTCGGTTATTTGCTTTGTGTGCATTACATGCTTTTTGATCTAATAAACCTACCCTACCTATCAATATAGAGCTATAGATCCTGCGTCTCTTCTTTTCATATTTATTATAAAATGTCATATCACATTCAAATTCGATATTTTAAAAATGTACAGACACAAATTTTATGAAATTACAGAAGTCCAAGCGCGGCGCGCCTTCCGCTCTCTCGGAGCCCAGCCAGGCAACAAAGCTGATTTACTTTCAGTGTTCCGATAGTACAGTTTCACAGCGCGCAAACTTCAAAGGCCAACCATGCATTGAAAGTGGTTGAAATAGTGCCACCAATGCTTTGTTACTACTGCTGAATCCATCGTTTCTAATATGAACTTATAGGCCTCTTTGGCCTAGGGAAGTCCTGACCTCGCTTGGCCGCTAGGGAGATGTGTCCATACCTCGGTTTGAGCCCTAGCCAAGCGCTCCTCAGGAATGGGTTGAATGCGGAGGATGAATTTCACTGTACATGTATGTGTAGCGAGTGTGAAACGAACCGCAGGTTGCTGCATTAGAATCACACAACGCGAAAACGCGAAAGCACATGACGTAGGTGGGTGGAGTTCCCAGCATGCAATAGGAGCATAGCAACGGGGAGTTGCTAGGGGAAAGTGAACATCCTGACTTCGAACATCTGTGCCTACAACAGTGTATATAAGCAGTTGCTTGCCCTACGGCAATTGGCTGCACAGCCCATTACCGTCGGAGTGATCACTGTGTGTATATACTCGATTACATTTCGCCCTCGTTACATTTGTATGTGTGACAAAATAAAGTACCTTTACCTTTTATCTTAATCTTCATGTGAACGCGCAAATGAAGAGCTAGGGCTAAAATAAGGGCTAAGGGGTAGTACTGGAATGGGCCCTATAACTGGCCCCTAATAAAAGAGCTAAGACCGTCCATTTTTATTTCTCCTGCATCACATTTTTTGGCGTGAAAATCTTGACACCAGGGCTCCGAACCGGTACAAGGAACGAAAACGAAAACTGAAAACGAACAGAAATTTACAGAATTTTATGAGGAGCGGAAACAGAAACGAAAAAAGATTTCTTCAACCGTTCTGGAACAGAAACGGAACATTATGAAATCCACAAAAGCGGTTAAAAACGTTGTTTTCTGTTCTCTATATATTTTAACATATCCTATGTCTGGGAGAGTATTTTCCGTCCACTTTCACTTCCCGTCTTCAAGCCCCATGCATCTGGGGCTCCATCTTGTGGACAGACAAGGAAGTGAAAGTAATGGTGTTTTTTCATGTTAATGCAGTTGCACGGAAGTCCACCAAATATATTCTGTATCAACTATATCTAAACTTAACATTGCAAAATATAAGGAACTTTAAGAACGAACAGAATTTTTGCGTTCAGGACCGGTTCAGGACTGATATTTGGTTGGCGGAACAGTTCTGAGAACGAAAACATTAAACATAGGCCTGTCTGAACCGTTCGGAACGAAACATTTTAAAAATCATTTTGTTTTCAAGCCATGTCACACATTGGCTCTTCTGTTCCCAGTTGTGATCAAAGCTCTTTGGAACTATGGTAAACTAGTATTTTGAGGACGTCTGGGATGCGTTGTGGCAAACGTGAGTGTAAAACATTTTACTGTGTATCTCCCCCAGGACGTGCTGCTGAGGGGAATCCAAAAAATGGTGGACGCCAACGTACACCCAGAGCCGATGCACTTCCTGACGTTCCCCATCGTCTTCTCGGCACCAGCCTCGCCGGCCACGTTGTCGTCGCCGGTCACACGGCAGGGCGGTGTGGCGCTTGCCGGAGCAGGAGGAGCCAAGGGCGGAGGAGGAGGAGGAACTAAGGGCGGGGCGGGGCTGGCTCTTTGGAAGGGCAAGGCTCGGAGAGAGGGGGAGAGCGGAGAGAGCAGCAGGCCCGCTCATCAACGGACTTCTCCGTGGCACACCGCCCCGCTGCACCTCCCTCTGGTGGGCCAGAACTGCTGGCCTCACATGGCCAGCGGCTTCAGCGTCTCCGTGTGGTTGAGGCTGGCCGAAGTGGACGCTCTGGGAGGCGACAAAGACAAAGGTGACTCTGCAGTCTGCTTAGGTGGAGGACTCTAACAAAGCTGTGCTAGAACTAAGCAGGAACTGGACTAGCGCTCGCCTAGTGCTAGAGCTAATTTAGTGCTAGCCAAGTGCTAAGCCAATGCTAGGCCATTGCTAGCTCAGTGCTAACCAGGGCTTGAAAACAAAATTATTCTTCAAACGCTCCGTTGTTGGAACCGTTCCGCCACCAAAATGTAGGTCCTGAACCGGTTTGGAAGGCAAAACTATTTTGGCAGCGTACCTTTTTACAATTACTGCCTAAATTTAGCTTCATTATTTTCAATTTAAAAAATGGTGCATCTCTCCTTATATTGCACGATGTTAAGTTTAGATATAGTTAATACATGATATATTTGGTGGAACTTCAGTGCAAATAGGACCTCCTGACGGCAGCAAAGTGGACGCACAATCGGAAATGGTCTCCCTGACATAGGATATGCTAAAATATATAGAGAAAGGAATTAGTGCACTAATATAGTGCTAACCTAATGCTAGGCTAGTTCTAGCTTCATGCTAACAGAGTAGGAGGCAAAAGCTAGGCTAGCACTTGGAAACCTTAATGAAGCCTTCATGAAGTCCACAGGATCATTTTTTGGTTTCTCTGCAGAGAAAGGGAGGCCCTCAGGAGCTTCACCCCAGCCTGGAGCCTCTCCCGGCCGACCGGTTGAAGCCCAGATGCACGTGGACGAAGGCCTGGTGCACATTCTGTCCATGGGCTCCAAGGCACTCATGCTGCAGGTCTGGACTGACTTCTCCAAGGGCTCGTTGACGTTCAGGTGAGCCTCCCTAGTCTCTTCTCTCTGTGTGGAAATGATGTAGCCTGGCGAGCCATAACCAACGAATCGTCCACGCATTGCACGCGATTCGAACAATCATTGGTCTGGTAAAACCAGGGTTGAAAAAAAGTGTCTATCAAATCATGTGATCCAGTCACAGCACTGTAGGTGGACCAAGCGGCGTGGAGCTGTGACCACCAAACTCCGCTCACAACTCGCGTCAACCATACCAAACTCCGCCCACGTCTCACGGCGCTCATACCAAACACCGCCTACATTTCGTTACGACTAATTTGTATGGTCTGCCTGATTTGCCCAGACCCAATGTAAGGTCTACCGGCGTGCGATGCTTGGGCAATTTGTTGGTTTTGGCTCGCCAGGCTAGAAATTATGGGTTTAGCCTCCAGTACTTGCTGATAGCTTATACTAATTGCATTTCCTATCATAGCCTGGTCTGGTGTGTCTTTAATCAACCGAAAATGTGCTGCATTTTTTGGGATAGTGTTACTGAAATGTCGCACCTCCATTATCCTGATTGGCCCCAAGCTGTGGCATCATCGGTTGTCCCCTCCCATTGGCTAAAAATAAGTGTTGCCCCCTGACAAAGTGACCTAGTCGGCATGTGACTTGCTCTTGCTAACCCATAACGAACCTCTTTTAAATATTAAATACTGTCTTCCTAGGATGTGTATATTAAATACTCTCTTCCTAGGATGTGTATATTAAATACTGACTGTGTCAGAAATCGCTCCCTATCCCCCATATAGTGCACTATATGGAGCGCACAACATTTTGTAGGGGTGTCCGAATTCTCCATGTACCCTATATAGTTCCCACAATGCACCGCAAAAAGTAGTGAGCATCAATGTACCCTAGACGGAGCAGTATGACTGCGGCAAATCGTTATAAATGTAATTACTTCTGAGTTTTTCTGATGATTGTTTTTTGATTATATTTTATAATAATTTTGACGGCGCCAACTGAAGTGTTTGAAATCTCGGCCTTTGCTGATGAGTGCACTAAAAGTGTGTGCACTATATGGGGAGTAGGGAGTAGGGCATAGGGAACGATTTCGGACACAGCCACTGTCTTCCTAGGATGATGTGTATATTAAACACTGTCTTCCTAGGATGATGTGTATATTAAACACTGGCAGTGTCCGAAATCGCTCCCTAACCCCTAGCCCCTGGATAGGGCACTGACAATATAGTCCACTCAATCTCAGCGTCGAGATTTCGGACACTAGAATCGGCACTGTTAACTTACGTCACCGCTGTAGCATAGTGACGTCATTGCCTGTCGGCATTGGCCGTAGCATTTGCATGCTTTTTTTTAATAATAAATGTATACTTTATCACAGAAAATCAATTGTACTCACATTTATAATTATTTGCCGCCTTCGGTTGCTGCTGCGTCCTGTCGCTGTCCCATTGTTTTTGTTTTGGAGCGCGCGTCGTCTTCTTCTACGTTTTAATTAGTGTAATGCGTCTCGCAATGTATTATGGGTTCTATTTCTCCGTCTAGGGTACATCTGATGCTCACTACATTTCGCGGTGCATTGTGGGATACTTTCAGTGCCCTATATGGGGCACATGGAGAATTCGGACACCCCTACAAAATGGCGTGCGCCCCATATAGTGCCCTATATGGGGGTTAGGGGGCGATTTCGGACACAGCCAGTGTCACCGTGCATG
>OMKY01207424.1:0-15350 GCA_900302395.1 Bregmaceros cantori
GGGGGCTCTGTATATCAATGTGTGTGTGTGTGTGTGTGTGTGTGTGTTGTGTTTGTGGCTGTGTGTATCAGTGTGTGTGTGTGTGTGTGCGTGTGTTGGGGGGTGGGGGGTTGCTCTGTGTATCAGTGTGTGTGTGTGTGTTCAGTCTGAGCCTCAGGAGCTCCGCCTGGTGTTCTGCCAGGTCTGCAGATGATCTGCATCTTGTGGTCACAGCAGGACGAGTCTCCGTAGACAGACTCTCACTTCCAGCAACATGTGGAGTGTTGGAGTGTTGAGTGTGGACTCAACCAGGTCTATAGACGAGATCGGGGGGTACTTCCGGTCTCTGAACGTCACTTCCGTCACATGCCGTGTATTTGACTATTTTTTTCAACATCTATTCGGTGGGAGCACACACGTACAGGGTTATTTAAAAATTGTGGTGGTAACTTGCGGTGTTATTGTTAAAAAAAAAATGGTTAAAATGTTATTGTGTGGATCTGTGACGCACAAACGCATGATTTAATAATCAGTTCAACCCGTTCCATTGTCTCATTCCTTTTGATAGTACTAGTAGAAGCAGCCCGCCTATTGGTCCAGAAGAACACGTGACCACTCGGTGAGTCCAAGTAGGATTTTGACTGTATTTCATCAATATTTATACAAAAAGGTTAACGAAGCAAGGAGAGTGATGTGTCGGACACAGACCGACATCGGTCACAGACCAACATCTAGTGGTCGGATTTTGAACTTGTGTGCGTTTTGTGTGTTTTTGTGTCCACGTACCGCAGCCTTCTACCAGACTTTATATACATACATATAGGCACCGGAAGTGACCTGCAGAGGTGCGGGGCAAAATGACTCCCCCCAGTGTTGCGCACGTAAACTCGTCTATGCAATAAGCATCCCTCATGGTGCCTACTCATGATGTCTGTATTAAAAAAATATTATAACATGCACAATAGCCATGGCATTAACTATAACAATTTCAAGATGTGTCGTTGGCAAGAGTGGTTATGGACCCCGCACCTAATGCGCCCCCATTCATGTTGTCCACCCCCGATGTCTTCCACCCAAATTCTGACTAATCCTATCCAGTGAAAATCAATAAGAATTTAATTTCAGGTTTCAGTCACAATCGGCAGTAGCTATCCCAGTGTTCCAGCATTTTGAACCTGAAGCATAGCATTGATTCTGAAAACGTAAGATGACAAAGTGAGACTGGTGCTCCTCTGCACTTTGACTTTGACAAATGCTTCTCATTGTAAAATGAGTGGAAATCTGCTGCCATCCAGTGACTAAGGCTTCACCAGGTTGTTGCAGGGTCTAAAAATGCATTTAAAACTCTTAACTTCCGAAATTAAAAATGTAGGCCTATTATGGTCGATACCGATATACAGAGATAGCAAAAGTACCGGGATTTCCTACTTGAGTAAGAGTAAAATACATTTGTATAAAAACAACTCGATTAAGACTACAAAGTACTGATCCAAATATCTAATCAAGTAAAGTAAAAAAAGTACAGGCTGAGAAATGTACTCAAAAAGTATTTTATAAGTAAAAAGTACATGCTCTAAAATGTACTCAAAAGGACTTTTGAAAGTATAAAGTACCAAGTTCAAAACCAAAATTTGCTTCAACACGCTACAGGCAATATTTTTTTGAGGGGCACTCCCAGAGACCAAATGAAAACAACGTATTAACTGCTACTGTACTCAGTGCATTACCAAGTACCGCCCCCTACTGACTCATTCAGGCCACACATGTAGGCCTATCATGTCGTTGCATTAAAAAAAGAAAAAAGTAACGACCCTGTTTTGGGAAAAGTAAGGAGTAGAAGTACTGATATTTTTGATTAAAATCTACCGAGTAGAAGTAAAAAGTACTCATATAAAACGGTACTTCTAAAAGTATAGATACTTGAAAATTCTACTTAAGTACAGTACTTAAGTATTTTTCTTTGTTACTTGCCATCTCTGCCGATATATTTAAGGCACCTAAATTCAACCGATACATAATAATATTATTATTATTATTATATAGCGTTAAAAATGCCAATATTACGGTGAATAGGTAGATTGCAAGGTATATGCCGTGATATCCATTTTAGGCCATATGACCCAGATGTAAGCTGTTGTTTCCACTACTCTACTAGTGCGTGCCATCTTAGCTGATCGCCACGTGTCTTTACAGGAGGATCAACATCAACAACATTCATGGTAGGTTTGACTCACTTGGTTTTGGTCTGAGTCTGTTGAATGAACAACAACAACATTAGCAGCGGCAGAGCTGCTTCCATTCAGGACAGCCCAGACTGGGGTCCATGACCCATCATGAGGACACACTGAGAAAAATCATACTTTCAGGCTGAGAGTGATATTTGCATAAGATTGGCGGTTTCAAAATCTATTATGGATCTATCCATTGGAGTAGGCTTCTGTCAGCTGGCGATTGATAGCATTAATTTGCTTTCCATTTACCCCAATACAATTAACGTGAAGTGATAAGATATACCACTTCACCATACGTATATTTATACTTCACCATATGTGTGACTCCCAAAATGTCTGCCGCTCCCCAGTAATGATGCCACCATGCCAAACCTAATTGTTGCAGACCATACTGGAAAGTAGGGTGGATTGGGTCACAGCCTAACGTGGGACACATAACTTCCAGTGGATCTGGCTCCTCCCTAAACTGATGTTAGTGAAACTATGGTAAAAGCAAACCATGGTCTATCTTGTGTTTAACATTAAGTTCAAGTGTTCAACACTACATTTCACTGTTCCATAAAAGGAAGCTGACAGTCCCACATTAGGAAGTTGCATTAGGGCAATCCACCCTACTTTAGTGGAAGAAGAGTCACTTGAATGAGATTATTAATATTATCATTGTGACTGCTATGTGCTGTGATGTGATTGTATGTGTTTGCGTGTGTATCTGTGTGTGTGTCCATGATTGAGAGTGTGCCAGTTTGTTTGGGTTGAGTGGCTGTGGGTAACGTTCTGTTCGATGTTCTGTTTCTGTAAAGCACTTTGTGTTGCTCTGCATGAAAAGTGCTATACAAATAAATAAAGTTTGAAGTTTGAAGTTTGAACAGGTCGCAGGGGACTTGAACAGAGTACACAGTAGATATTGGAAGGCCCTTTCCCAGAGTGGCAACAACCTGGGACAAGTCATAAAAGTGTGCACATGGTTGGCAGGAGAGAGTCCGCAAGTCCTGACTTTGATCATACACTAGGTTCCCTCAACGATTCTGCGCAAGTTAAGTATTGACTCATTTTACATCAAGTATGAGATGATGGACTGAACAGTTACTGTCCAGTATCTGTTGTTTCTCTGGGTATGTTGAAAATCGTCTTGAAAATTAGCATAGTTGTCAAGGCATTGTGTTTGGGACCTGTATGAATCAATGCCAGCTTAATGATTTCATAATGCTTAAAATACCTAACTAACATAACTACCAAGGGCATCAGTTTTCTTAACTGCGTTTGAAGTACCCGGAACAATAAATAAAAACCTGAGCATGGTTTGAAAAGTGCTGGATGCGGGTACTAGTTACGATTTAAGGTTTGATGATAAACAATAGACATGCATTAGTCTGATGATGCGTATGGAAACAATATTGTCCTGACAAAGACAGCACTTTGACCTAGCCCTACATTGAACAACCCCCAGAGGTCAGCGTTATGGCAACCACCCGGTGTGTCAAGACATACAGCAAGAGAAATCAATGACAGGAAAATTAAGAGTTTAAAAAATAAATTAATACATAAATAAATAAAAATTGTTATGGTATGGTAATACAATGATAATAATAATTAAAAAAAAAACATAATGTATTAGGTAATAAACTTTACAGTAAAACCAATATATTTATTTTCTTCATATTTTACAGAGCAAAAGGTACACTTGGTCTCAAACAGGGCAACACGAAGACAAAATATGTTTTGAAAAAGCATTGGCTCAGACAATAGGATTAAAAATGCACAACATGCTCAGCCTTTGTGCCGAGTCATCTTAATCACAATCACTCTCAAGGCTTAGTGTAGCATGGTGCCACCGTGACGTCGCGCCGGAGGGTGACCCGGTTCACCGCCGTGGCAAAGCGTATTACGACTCACACACAGGTGGGCGAGAGGGAGAGAGGCACAGAGGGGAGGAGCGGAGGAAGAGAGAGAGCAAGAGAGAGAGGGGGAGGAGAGAGAGAAAGAGAGAGAGGTTGCGGTAGAGTGACGAGGAGAGAGACAAAGCTTGTGAGTGGGCTTGGTGGAAATAGTGACAGAGGGAAAGACATAAATAGACAGAGAGAGAGAGAGAGAGAGAGAGAGAGAGAGAGAGAGAGAGGGGGACGGAGAGAGAAGCGAGAGACCAACAGAAAGAAGAAAAGAGAACGCAGCAGAGACAGATTAAGAGAAATTGGGAGACTGACAGCAGGTAGAAGGAGGGAGCGAGCGGGTGAGAGAAAGAGGGGAAGTGGGAAAGAGAGTGGGAGAGAGAAGGAGAGATGAAGAAAGGAAGAGGGTGAGAGAGCGAGAGAAAGGGAGAGAGCGCGAGGAAGAGAGATATGGAGGAAGAGGGTGAGGGAGAAAGAGAGAGAAAGGGAGAGAGAGGGCGCGAGTGAGAGAAAGAGAGAGAGAGAGAGAGAGAAGTGGGGTGGTGAGACGGAAAGAGAGGAGAACGAGAGAGGGGAAAAAGAGGGTGAGGGGGGCAGAGAGAGAGAGACAGAGAGGGGGGGTGGTGAGAGAGATTATAAAGTGTTCCAGCCAACGCATTTCCCATCCACTGATTAGAGTTTAAACCCACTGTAACAAGCTTGCTGGGAAACACACTCACACACAGGTTAGAGAGGGCGTAAATATTGCATTAATATTAGAATGTGTTAGTGTCTATTGATGTGTGTGTGTATGTGTGTGTCTATTGATGTGTGTGTGTGTGTGTGTGTGTGTGTGTGCGTGTGCGTGTGTGTGTGAACACATGTCCACACATATGGCAATGATTAAACACACCTCCCCCCATACAAACACACGAAGAAAAGTATAGCTCAGCATTTACCCATAGTGCATTTCATCTGTTCTTTTTTTATTATCCTTTCATCCTGGCTTGAGTTTGCAACATGCGTTAGTTATGCAAAGGATAATGGATGCTGCAGGCTCGCTGTTGGTCTGCACACACAACTCTTCGCACCATTTTCTCGACAACAGATTCCGTTTCCATGTTGCACTACGGAGCCTTGTTGTACGCAGTAATGTTGATAAGTGCTAATATAAAGTGTCAAAAGCCAGAGATGTGACCAAGTCCCTCTTTCAAGTCTCAAGTCTTTCTTGGGCAAGTCAAGTCAAGTCCCAAGTCAACTCCAAATCAAGTCATTATTAACATGCTGTAATTTTAGCTCCAGAATCTGGTTTAAATAAAATCGCAAAAAAATCAAACAATGCTATTATGAAAGCCAAACTATTGCTTGCTTTTGACTTTATTATAATAAGATTCTGGAGCTAAAATGACAGCATGTTAATGATGACTTGACTTGGAGTTGACTTGGGACTTGACTTGCCCAAGAAGGACTTGAGACTTGAGACTTGAAAGAGGGACTTGGTCACATCTCTGTCAAAAGCTTCACGCTCCAGCTAGCACACCTCTATGAGCCCCACCATGGGGAAAAGTGTGGGTTGATGACTACCCCTATGTGATGATGCTATATTATATTTATGCTATGAAAGCATCAATATGATGATGATGATGATGATTTTCGCCAATTTATTGCTGCAGCTTAGACTTGTATGTCTCGAGACCGGTCTTGCTCTCCTGACCATTTTTTCCTGGTTTCTGTCTCGCCTTGGTCTCACCCTAGTCTTGGTCTTGGTCTTGCAGTCCTCTGGTCTTGGTGTTGTCTTTGTCTTGAGTCAAACAGTCTTGACTAAAAGTCTACGGCAGCTATTTAACCCTCAGATGACCAGCCCTAAACCAAGCTCTCTTATAGCCAATTTTCCTTTTAAGACATTTTGGCCGATCACTGTTCAAAACGGCCATTTTAGCTTCTTGCCTCGGTCAGAGGGGAGAGTTGACTCACCACTCCACCCCCTGCAATTGATGCGATTGACTCAGGAAGATTTGTGGCTGTGCCCGCAGTTGTGAACTGGTGAAATATTAATTTAAATATATGTAAAAAACATATATGAAAATGAGTGGTTCAAACTGCCTATTTTGCCAAGATGATGACACAGACTACGGTTAATAAGTTTTAATTATTAGTGAAATGCTACAAAATCCACCTTAGCAAGAAGAATTCCCATAGCTTTTTCAGTGTTACTTGAATGTCATTGAAAGTACTGTTCCTTATTTTGGGTGAGTTGATAAACTGTGAGCGAGTTTGCCTGCTGTCCATGTCTAAGATAAATACTAACAGCGTCTTCCCATGGGCGGCAGCCAACGTTGACCAGGGGTGCTGCCGCAGAACACTTGCTGACCGTCGGTGGGAATTCACGGAGGTACATTCATGTACACACGTGCTTCAGCACATTCTGTCGGCATGGTGACGCACCACCACCACTACCATAACAAATGACTCTACTAATAATTGTTCTTTTTTTTTGTTTTTTTTATTGAACTTGGTTTTCCTTGTTGCTGGGGCACCCGGAGGATAATTATTGTCATTAGTGGGTCATTTAGTAGCAAAGACACGTTAAAGGTTAACTGCTGTTTCCCACAGTTGATGGCGATGATGGGGGACATTAATTCCACTGTAGTGGGAAGGCAAAGAGAATGCTATGTATTTAATTTTCTTCAATTCAATTTCAGGACTTCAGGGAACATAGAATATTAACTTCACAGAATACTAAAGAAGCATACCTCTAGTTTTTCTTTGTAAATGTTTTTCAGCAGTTACATTGGAGTTATAATCTGTATGTAGGTGATTAGCATTAAGTCAATGGTGTGCATTGTCGAATGATCGGGTCAGATAGAACATTAGCCAGGAATTTAAAGGTCCATTTGCCATGTTAAAAGGAAATTAATATTTTAAACTAGTCGTCTTGGTACACTCGAACAAAACGTGTCTTAATACAACTGAGAATGCAGTGTTGAGTGAAAACATTTTTTTTTCTTCAACAACAGCATTTTTATAGTTCATGCCAAGTTCCATTTAAAGTCAATGGAAAAGCCAACGCCGTCGGTACTCTCCCCACCCACGCCGGCCCCTCCTCCATGAACCTGGACACTTAAAAACAGGGGGAAAAAATGTTATTGTAACAAGATCATCGAAACAAGCACACTTAAAATAACACGTGTGAAGAAAACATACACACCCAGGACAGAAATTTGACGTTTGCGTCTGCATGCACCTCATACATTCACACACTTGACCTCTACGATAAAGGTTTGGGATTTTCCCGCCCAACACGAAACCATTGTGGTGGCCGCAATGGTTTGTTTTGTCGTCAGGCGTGGCCGGACCACAGATAGTGACCACCGCAATTCAATTATTAATGTTTTAACGTCCGGCCACAAAGCAGCATAATTAATAAGCAATAAATTAAGTAGCTTTTAACTTTTTACATATGTCTACTAATTACTACTAATTACTAACTGCACACACATTGGAAATTGTGTGTGCAGTGCCGTATGTATAATAATAAATATAATTGAACAGCAGCGTCTATGGCAATCAGGCTGTTGCACTTGCACGTCACGGTTGGGCGGCGGCCATATTGCTGCCAACGTGCGGTTTGCTTGCACTGTCACTACGTGCCCAAAGACACGGCTCGAGAGAGGGAGAACTATAAAAATGTGTAAAATATAACACAATTATTAAAATCTAAGCAAGGATGTGGGATATTCCGGCAAATGCTAGAATAGGAGGCCAGAGAAAAATATTTAGAAAAGATAAACATTATAATACTACAGTGAGCGTGTAATCAAACCGCACGCTGGCACCAATACGATTAAGACATTTAGAGAAAAACAAATCCTATATTTGGCTTAAGGGGACGGAGTAAAAAGATCACACCGCGAATGTTTTAGTTTTATTTTATCATCAGGTCGCTAGCCTGGGAGTGAGATTGTCGCGTCAAGTTTGTGGTGTAAATCCACTGGCCGATGCTGCCATCTAGTGGCGGAGGTCTGATAGCGCCTTAATTGGTGCCGCATTTGTGATGTTATTTTACAACGTTTCAGTCTGATGAAACTAAAATAACACTTTGCTTAAGAAAATATTTTTTCCTGAAATGCACTGTATACCTCGTAAGGCATATCACATCACATTTCGTGATATTAATACATTACGAATACATTTTGATTAATGTATCACATGTATTTTGTTACACACATTTCTGACAGAATACTCAGTGTATGATTTAGTTGATTCCTCAAACCCAAGTGGAAGTATAAAATACTAATTTTCAAATTCCGTGCTGGAATTTTGTTAAGCAATTTTAAATAAATTAAGTAAGTAGCTAGTAACTGGTAATGACAAAACTAGGCCTATGCAGTCGTCTCCGACTGCAAAAGGTATATCCCCAAAATGCAGTAGAAGCATCAATAAACCCCAGAAAGAGTAAAGCCATGTTTTCTGTATGATTAAACAGTTTCATGGAATCTGAATAGGGCTTGTGTATGGTGACGTCACAGCTTGGCGGTAGCACATTGTTCGACCGTGATGCGACCTCCAAAATGTCTGCCGCCCCCCCAAGCCGTGACGTCACCATGCACAAGCCCTATTGTGAAGTCACAGGGGCAAATCCAACCCATAAGCAGTCGTATTTAAAACATGAGCAATCGTTTTATGACATCACAACTTCACATGACAACTGAACCTACCCTCCGATTGTGATGTCGTAGCGGATATGGCGAAACGGACGGCAAAACGATATCATATCCCTGCCGCTTTGCGTTTCGGGGATATGTTGCATGTTGTTGTATTTTAAGATTTCCCCTGGGGTGTCCAGCAAAAGCGACAAGCTTCGCGACTAGAGCCCGAGAGTGATCAAGTATTTTCAGGAATCCATCAGTCAATATCAAATTTGTGTGGACAAATATAAGGGTTGTCAGCACATTTCTGATAACAATGAGTCAATTCCTTGGCGATTATCGATTATTAAATTAGGAGGCGATTGATTTTATTATTGATTGGTGGACTCAATGGACTGGGGTCCGAGTGCTGTGGTTGAATCGTTTGACTGAATATCTTTTAGCATTAAAATTCATAGAATTCCACAGCAGTTTAAGACTTAATTATGCAAAATTGACATTGCAAGCAAATTGCTCCGGCTAATTGTGTGATTGCGTGTCCTCTGAGAAATAACAGTCGAGACACTTTTATACAAGAATGTATATTTTTATAACATGCAATGACTTACAGCCGGCTTGAGTACATAAAACAGCAACTGAATGGAAACAATTGGAAAAAACAATGTTAGAAAATACACAAACTGTCCCTTACATTTAAAATGATTTTAGTTCCATATGTCGTCGGTCCATCCAGTGTCCACGCAAAATTGTGCTTGTGGATATCAGACATGCCCATATATGGTCAACGAGGACAATGTGCATTGTCAAAAAATGCTTCCTAGATGCAGTACTTCTACAGAAACTCTGATGTGGTCCAATTTGGCCATACTTCCACAGCATGATCCCTTTAATGACTGGAGGTTGATAGGACATGAGCCCCGTTACACTGTGTGCTTTTCCTGTTTTTTGCACGTCATTTTGATTATGATCTGTTCAATGATTTCATGAAACACAAGATCTATACTATGCAATTTGCCCATCGCATATATCGCTCTCTTAACGGGCAAGCTTCTATACGCATTATGGATGTCTCTATAATAACCAAACAGCTTCCATATTTGATATTTTGCTTGTGCTAATACTTTACCAATAAAATAAAAATTCAATACTGCAACTAGAAACAGTTTTTCAAGTTTACATTTGTGTAGTCTTGTAGACAAACTACAAATGGAGAGACAGAAAGAAGCAATTGAACACAAACTTCAACTTTTTGTGTGGAATGAAGGTAACTGCCACTTGTCTGTCTATTTTTTCAGGGACCAAAACTTCTTGGCTTCTACACGTCCCAAAAGGCCTAAGTGCCTGTTCACAGTGAACACGTCATTTCATAACCAGACGCGAATTTGGCACATTCACCCCGTCACCAATTGACCTGTCAATCTGGAAAGCGGCCAATCACAGTACATGCGGATGCAGAATATTTCTGTTGATAATGGCCCAACATTGGTACGACAAAAAAAAAAAAATCATAAAGATATTCCAAACAAAAATGACAAGTCAAATATAGAGTACCAGTCCCTCGTCGGCCGGTTCCCCCAGACATAATGAAATGCACATATTGACAGTTTAAAAAGAGGAAGCAGAAACAGTGTATATTACATATTTATAACGTGTTTGTGTATGTCAAAGTTCAGTCATTTTCGTCAATCGTATTGGAACCGACAAATGCTCTGTTCAACAAATCCACAAGAGAACTCGTACGTACATACATTTGCTCGCTTAATTTCCATTCCACGACGCCAAACACAGGTGCAGGACACACACAATTCCAATGTTTTATATTTCACAATTCCCATGAAGTGCACAGAACCCCATCATATGAGAATGCATGAACTATTCAATTCCATCACGTCGCTTTGTCACCACAATACTCAATGGACTATCAACTACAAATGCACACCATTTTACAAAAAGGTGTTTAGTGAGAAACATTTCTTTTGGTCACTTTCAACTATTCATTGTGGAGCAGATTGTGGTATGAACGAGTTTAATTTTCTGTGGGAATTGTCACATTAAAATCAGTGTCCCTTCTTTGATACAAGATGTTTTGTGTTCCCATAGACATAATACAAATTGGTATGTTGTCAAGGCACTAAGTGTGTTTGATAAAATATTTTAAATTGTGCGCATTGATCAACAAATTGTCACAGACAGACAGAGAGGGCGAGACAGTGAGATAGGGGGAACATACTGTACATTGGCTAGAAGAAAATATCATTGTGACGTTAATGAAAAAACAGCATGAGCTCCATTGCTGGAACATAGAATACAACAGCATCCATCACTCGTTTGGTCCCAGATACAGACATGCAGGATTAACGTCACTCAATATTGTCATGTGCAAATTCAGTCAATGCTAATATGATACATACACACACATATATCTTTTTTTTATAATATACATTTTTCTTTTTAGTATAAATGAATATTTAGTGTTTAGAAACAAAGAAAAGTACTTTCATGGGGAGAGCCCAGTGGTGGTTAAAATTGTGTGAACACTACGAATGGTAGAGAGTGCCAAGCATGTTGCAACATCGAATCCAATGACTCCAGCAATTCAGACAATTCATTGTAAAATGTTTGGTCAACCATAAAGTGTACACACACAGCCTTGTTGTGAGATGGTGGGCCATCTAGAAGAGGCCCTTTTCTTTCTTCAGGTTGCGCTGCTTCCAGCTGGGCAGAGCGTTGAACTCTGTCCGGCTCATCTCGAGAAGGCTCTGCAAAGTTGCACGAAAGCAAATTAAAAATGAAAATTATCATTAGAATCTATAGACGAGTTCAGAGGGTACTTACGGTCTCTGAACGTCACGTCCGGTGCCATTTGTTTGGACGTGTTTTGGACTATTTTACAACATGTGTATTCGGTGGGAACACACACCTACCTGCTATTTTAAAAGGATGGTGGTAACTTGCGGTGTGCTATTCCACACCCAAATGCTCCAGTGCGGATCTGTGACCCAGAAACGCATGATTTAATAAGCAGTGCAACTCGTTCCATTTTCTCATTCCTTTTGGAATAACTAGGAGAAGCAGCCAGCCTATTGGTCCAGAAGAACATGTGACCACTCAGCGAGTAACATAAAGTCGGATTTTGACTGTATTTCATCAATATCTACACAAAGTTATGAACGGATGGGGTGGTGTGATGTGTGGTCGGATTTTGAACTGGCGTGCGTTTTGTGTGTTTTGTGTGCTCGGACCTCGGTCCAGTACCAGAGTCAGCATAGGCAACAATAAGGCACCGGAAGTGACCTTAAGAGCAGCGAGACAAAATGACTCCCACCAGTGTTTCTCACGTAAACTCGTCTATTCACAAATGTTCTACGAACACAAGAAATTACTTGATTCAATTCAAAATTATCCATTGGCTTCATTACTCAAGGAAAAGATTGCATCGAATATATCCTGAGATGTTTGAGAAATGCCATGTGTCTATAGGTTCCCTTTTCCATAGTTTCGCTGCCTGTCGAAGATTACACTCCTACTAGGTTGGTATATTTAAAATTATATTTGAAGCCATACAGATTCCTATTCAACCCAATTACACATTATAGTGCTTGGTGTAGCCGACGTTGTGGACGTATTGAGACACATACCCTTTCTCTCGTATGCCCTCATATCGGCCAAGAAACTGTGGAAAGGAAATAATTGGCAAGAAGACTGTTTTCAAATAGATAACTTTGTAATGTGTCATGCAAATGGGATTTTGAAAACAATATGCATACAGGCAAACCCTCTGTTGTTATGTGTGTTAGTGTGTTATTATTGCAAGCCATGCATTTTTTGCGTGATTATTGCACTTTAAATGTAAAAGCTGTGAAGTCTCATTGTCGTCCACCCACTGGTTTGAAGGTGAAAGTACTGTATTTCGACACCTGGTAGGCATAGACACCCGTTGAGCCTGCTGCTGCACTATAAACATGCTTCTTCATCATCTTAGTGAATACAACAAACAATGTGTTTTTTGAAGAGAACGCTTTGTGATACAGATGTGCAGTGTTGAATGAATAATAACTAAATACCACGCATACGTTATTAAAACGGATGGTTCACTGGAGATGTATGCGTTCAGAAAGGAATTATGAGTGAAGAATTAATTTGTTCTTCAGTGAGCCGTCCGTTTTAATAATTGTATGCGTGGTATTACGTTCCCACTCGCATGACTCGTTACAAAGTTATCGATTTGAAAACAGAATGAATTGAATGCAACACGGGGCAAATATTGATCCACAACTCCGGTTTAATCGCCCCCATGTTCGATGCACACGCATGTCACAACACACCAAGGCCGCTAGAAGTACAGCAGCCGTCCACAGAATTGCACCGAACGTAGCGCTTCACCCTGTCATGTACTTCTGCCGATGAAATGGGTTAGTGAGCAAACGGCACATATTGCGGATGAACACTCACGAAATAGTCCCCTGGTTTCTGCGCACACACATGGATCACTGGCAATGTATAGGTAATCTTAGGATAAGGAGGAACATGTTTCATTTTGAATGTTCGATGGTCTATACCTTTAAGAAATGGCTGTTGGAGATTACAAATACAATTCATCTTGAGGAAATTATATATATAATTAATGGAAGGACGGACATTTTTGAGGACACCGTTGTACCGGAGGGGCAACAGGATGGACTTGTAGTGTGCTTCTGTGGGTTTGTGGGCGGTCTGGGGTAGTGGGGTGTCCGGTAGTTGGGTCGGGTAGTTGGGTGTCAGGTCAGCTATTGTTATGTGTGTTGTTACTTGCACCAAGCAGGTTATGTTTTCGGTCGCGTTGGTTTGTCTGACATTTTACTCGACAGTAAAATGTGGTGGTGGTGGTTTTATCATTCTGTAGGGCTGTGCAGCCGGTGCAGGTACTGGCAATGTTGTTAAAGTTGAAGGTGGCATGGATTCCCGCCAGTATCAGTAGATGCTTGCTAACAAAAAGAATCAGAAGTTGTGCTAGGGCGGGATACTTCCACAAGACAACAACCCTAAAGACTGCTGAAATTATACCATGGAAATGGTATATGGATTGCAGAGCAATGCATACAATGTTCTGGAATGGTTATCTCAGTCCCCAGATCTGAACATTATTGAACATTTGTGGCATGATATAAAAGCAGGCTGTACGATTTGAAAGTTTTGATCGTTTTGTCAAATTAAATTGTCAAAAATACATTCCACCAAAATTGAAACCCTCTTTGGGAGATAGGGGATATTATTTCTGCAAAAGAAGAATCTACTAAATATTAATGTGATTATTATTTTGGAGTGCCCAAATTATGTATGCATCTGTCGACTTTTTTTTCCCAGTTGATTTTTTGGGCACAAGCACTGTTTTTCATTCTTCATTGAGAGAGATAGTGACAGGATTACATCGGGAACTGGGATGAAGAGTCGGGGAGACATTGCAGAAAAGCCGGAGAGGGGATTAGAACACACGGTACTGCTCGACCTATAACCACTCTGCCATCCCCCCTCCCCCCTGCATCAATCTACATTTGTTTAATTGATTATTGTACATCTTCTGAAAAGCCTATTAGCGTGGCTCACTTTTCAAATATCACACTTTGTTTTGTTTTGTCTGATACATGATATATTTACAGGAATGCACATATGTGGTACGCCGTTACGCATGCAGACCAAAAATCAGAATTGCATACCACCACCATGGTCACGGGTACGCATTTGCGTACCCATTTTCATCCATGTGGAAAAAATAAATGTGACGATATGTAACAAGACACAGACTAGACCTCTCGCTGTGTGTTCTAATCGTCGTCAAGTGAAGTCTCTGCGCGGCGCGCAGCATCATCAGCAGCTGTGTGTTGCAGCAGATCAGAGCGGGGGAAAGAGACACTCCCGCGCATACAGCTGAACTTTGAGAATCGAACAAAATTCAACTTTTTAAAAGAATTACAGCTTTGAACGTGAATTTTAAAAAACAATCTTTTTGTCTGCGGCGCGCCTGCATACCGGGCGCTGTGTTGTCAACGGCGTGTGTGTGTGTGGGGGAGGGATTGGGGGGTAAAGAGACTGGGGGTTGAAGAGATCGGGGGTGGACATCGCGCAGTCAAATCAACAAGGGATTAAGGGAACTCGCTCACCGCGGACATGAATGGGGGCGCGTTATTTGCAGCGCCTTTAACCACTCCACCAAACGAGGCCCACACCGTTCGCTATTCTGCTCTCAAACATCACCCAAAAAGAAATAACTTATACATAATACATTAAATAAATGGGTTAAATAATAATAAATAATAGCCCAATAAAAGAGTAAAAAAAAGGAAATAAAAAAAAATACTAAAAACGAAAAAAAAAAAAAAAAGGTGCGTAACAAAACCTCTTGTGCAGGTACGCAGCACATGAGTAACTCAACAAAAACAAAATATGTGCACCCCTGGGGTTAAAATTAACAGCGACCCGTCGTCCCGGGGACGCAATTAATTGACATGGGGACGATCAATTTTTGGCCTCGGGACACCCTCGGGACGATGAAAGCACACCGCAGGCTAACCACGGAGCGTGATACAACCCCCCACCCCCCTGCAGGCTAACCACGGAGCGCGATACAACCCCCACCCCCCCCCCCCGCA
>OMKY01207426.1:0-15307 GCA_900302395.1 Bregmaceros cantori
GGTTCAAATAAGAGAAACAAACTTCAAATATGATCTAAAAAACCCAAACCTGCAGCCACTGATCTCATCCATTCCATTTGCACAACCAAGCTTCTCGTCATCTTTTGTTTGTGTGTCTTTTTTTCTGAATGTTTTTATTGTTTTCACCTTTTTTGACCTGCCCACGGACTACAGATGAAAATTGGCCGTTGGCTAACTTTTATCTGTTGTTTGTGTTCACTAATGACATTAAGAGACATTTTTACAGTGAATCTGCATGTGTGTCTAATTGTGTAGGCATACACATTATGCCTAGCAGGCGTCAAAATGCAGTACTTTCACTTTCAAGACAGCGAACAGACAAAGACGAGACTTCACAGCTTTTGCATTTTAAGTGCAATAATCCCACAAAAAACACAGTTCATGTGTTCCCATGTGTTTTTTTATAAACTGCGTTGTGCCACCTTGTGGTGTTCCCACTGTGGTTTATCAACTATTACGATGGCCACTCTGCCACTGAGCCCGCGCTGAGGATCTCTGTTTTTGAGGAAATGTGTGTTAATCTTTTTGATAATGCTTTTTGACAGAAGACTTGTTTCTGTAGACTCCAGATATGCATCAAATGAAAGTGAGTGAGAGTTCAAACTTGGAAATTTGCACCTCTGTTTGGATGAGTTACGGAGAGCTTACAGTTTCTCATTTTATTGAGAGCGTTTGGCAACCCTTTTGAAACATGTTTTTTCATGTCACCTCTACTTTCAAAATTCCTGATTCAATCGATGATCAACAATAATCGGTACTGGCAGCTCTAATTAGAAATTATTATTTTCTTAGACTTTTGACTATATTCTTAATATCTTATAATGTAGTTAATCCTATTTACTTACCTTGATATATCTGCGCAATTCCATAACGAGAGCATTTCTGATGACATTTAATCCAACCCTTTGAAAGGGTGATTTCCCAATCGAAAGGATTGAAATATGTGGCTTTACATCCAGATAGAGGCTTGCCTCCCCCCACCCCCACTTAAACTGACTGACAAGTCAGCGAGTGATTTTACATAGGACTCGAAAGCCACCAATGATGCGCTTTAGGGCGGCAACTAACGATTATTTTAATAGTTGATTAGTTGACGATTATTGAAATGATCAAGCGACTAATCGGTTGGATAATTTTTCCATTAAAAATACCCCAAATTCCTCCAGGGATCAACAATTTACGAGAACTTGATCTTGTCAACTTGAAATATAGTCAAATTTGGTAACTTCTTCTTCACCAACATATATACAAAGATTAAGTTACTGCCTCTGACACTAATATTCATGTAATTTATACTGCAATATTTTCATGGATTACTTCACATTCATGTTTTTTTAATAATTTATGGCCATTTAATAACAATGATTCATTTCTTTGTCGATTATCGATTATTAGATTAGTTGTTGATTAATTTCATAGTCGATTAGTCACCAATTAATCGACTAATAGTTGCAGCCCTAATGCACTTGTTTCATGCCATCAATGCCTGAACTTACTACTCATGAAATGAACTAAATTAACTAATTAGCATGCTCTTTCTTTTGTGTTGCAGTTTCAATAAAAAAAACACCATGGATGAACCCTCAAGGCAGCGTTTCGACAAGCATGCATATCGGCCACGCAACACTGTAGCAGACGACGCAGACACATGGCGCATGCCCGACCCCCGACACGGATACACTCCGCCAGGCCGCAGGACCCACGGGGGAGGCGGAATGGTGTACCGCCAGAGTCCCAAAAATGGCGGGATGGGTCCGTTGAGCTGCTCCCCCGGTGGGTTTCGAGGGGGCCACAGCCCTTCTCCTAGGGACGGCTTCCGAAGGTTTCCTGGACCTCAGAATAACAGCTCTGGACGTCCGGAGAGCTGGAGAGAGCGACCGACACAGCAGCAGCTATGGAGGTCAGAAGGTGGCGAGGATCGGGAGTACGGTATCAACGGACCTCACAATCCTGGTAAACAATCATTCAGCTTTTAAAAAATGTCTAAAGCTTCTAAATGTCTAGAAAAAATGTTCAGCGTTCATTTTCCATTTTAATGACAGGGTTAGATTCAAATGTGGGATGATCGAGATCGTGGGAAGACATTGGGGCAAGGTGTGGGGAAGAGAACTCGCAGCACTGCCACTGCCAGTGTCTGTGAATTAAGTAGTGCGAGACGGTGTGGGTGCCTTAGCGACTGCACCACAGAGCCAGCACTCAGAATTTTTTTTACACCAAATGGGACCAGATGATCGAACATCTTGTTGCCCTCAGATTCCGATCAGTCTCATCTGCCTGTCTAGTTGAATGTTTACTTCAAATAGCTATTAAAGTTATTAAGAGAATGGCAAAATGTTAGTTAAAACATATTTTGTAGTAACTTAGAAATCATCTTTTGACAATTTTTCGTACCCTTATGGACAAGCTCTACAAACTGTTCCATAGAGCTGGGTTTTGATTCAAATTTCAAGAATGGATTAGACTCCGATTTTTAGGTTTCAGAATCAATTTTTTTTCCGATATGATTTCGATTCGATCCGGGGGTTAATGTTACCAATGTTACCGTTTCCTTCACTTCATAATTGTGTAGAGAAGTAACATATTAAAACGTGTATTATATCGATAAATGGCAAATTTTCGCTGTGCATGTAATTGAAATATTATTTATGATAAAAAGTCATATTTTTGAAGTACATCGCCAACTTGGGATTTGTGTTCAATAAAGTTTGCTTTGAAATTGCACGAATATGATTTATTCATATTGACAGCAGGAAAATCTGTGCATTATTAAAAAAATATTGTTGTTAATAAATTGCACCTTTCTTTATAATGGATATTTAAAATTGCAATCATGTAGTGAATATGTTAGTGGCTTTGTAAATACAGAGCTATGAGCAGTCGAGTGTAACTGAGAGGCTTGAGAGATCTGCAAATGATGGCAATTTCGCCACTCATAACTCTCAGATCAGATAACTCTTAGATCAGATCAGACTGTCCAACGTATTTCAATGATTCATTTCAATGAATAGAATTATCCACCCCTCTCTGTCTGGGTTTTTAAATTAAAATTCGTAATACTGTACTGTATGTAGTTAAGGTATCAGCACATTATTAATGTGATTCTGTTATGTTGTTGGCAATTTGTTGAATCGTTTCTGAAGGAGACATCGCGTCCTGGTGGTGTTCGTTTTGGCTGCTAAAACTGATGGCCATCGTCGTCCCCCAAGTTGTAGCTGAACGGAAAGTTGCGTAGCCGACTACGCACGCAGTTTAAGCTCTCATCCCATCCACTCCCGAGTCGAACCGTATTTGCTCTGCACGGCAGGTGCCGCGGCCTCACCGAGAGAAAAGACACACCGAAGTCAGCTGCCCAGCAATATTTGTAGATATCTACTCCGTGTGAGTGATAGAAAAGATAAGGAAAGCCGGTATTCCCAATAGCATGGCGTAATCAAGGCTAGCAATTCCTCTGAGGCAATTGGAGAGAGATACTGGACATGGCTCAGGTCGAAGGTGTGTTTAATTCAGAGTCTCTTTCTAACCACTCTGCCACCGTGCGCCCCCAAAGCAATGCATTTTTAATAGGAGACAATATTATTCCCATTATATTTTATTAAAGTATACAAAAATATCCATTGCAATGGAAATTCTGAATCTTTTTTTGTAAATGGCCGTTTCATGCTGCACTATGTCTCGAACAGCAGCAATTTGAAGGACAAAACATTGTTAGAAATGATTTCAAGTTTTACTAAAAAGTAATTCAAAAGCAATCGCAGCACAACCGGGCTTATGGCGGTTTTTGTTCCTTTGTTCCTTTGTGCATCATCTTACAGATGATGCACAATGGGACAACACAGCAGTTATTCGGCTGCTTGCTAGTGTTTTATTGAGGTGTAAAATGACATGAACTGATTTGAGTGATGAAACAGAGTATAATTCAACGTAGGTACGCGCAGGTATATTAACACGCATCTGAAAACGTGGGGCGGGCTCTCAGAGCGTTTGCGAATATTATCTGGCACGTACCATGTCACGGCAAGGTGGATTCGATGGCCCAGCCATGTTGTTGTTAACATTTTGCAATTGCAATTAATTGGGCCTTTACATCCCTTTCGGGACGGAGGCCATTGATGCAGTTTACCCCCTTGCCTGTCTTGCAATTTTTCCCCAGCTGTTTCCACAACTGTGCCTTCTTTACATCCAGCTCTGTGCTCCTTCTCCAGTTGTTCTTGGGTCTCCTTTTACCTCTTTAGCCTTGTGGCGTACTTGTTAATGCCTGTTTCGTTATAACTGTGTTGTTCTTTCCTCAGTCCAATCCAACTCCACTTCCTCCTTATGAGCTGTTGTTCTATTGTTTCTTGCTTGGTGCGGTCCCATAGGCTGATGTTGCTGAAACAGTTGGGCCAAATGATCCTAAGGATGCCTCTAAGGGGGTGCTTTATGAAGGTCTGCAATTTATTTGTGATGTGTTTAGTGGTCCTGAGGTTTCTGATCCCTATAGCAGCACGATTTTGTTGATGAAGTTGACCTGTTGACGTTTCGGATCTTGGCATCGAGTGAAATCTTTTTCGTTTTCCAGATTTAATATATTGAATGCTGTTCGTGTTTTCCCTATTCTTGATTTGTGATATTGCACTGTCTGTGATCACACACACCTTGACCAAGCTCGCTGACTCTTCTGAGACCTGTTTGTCTTCATTGTGGTTTCAATAAACCTCTGTTATTCAAAACTCATCAACTGGTTTCCTGCTACATCTCCTTATGTCTGACTCACCTTGCGGATACTCTTGTTATTGCTAACATCCATGTCACTTCCCAGGAGCGAGGCGGCGCAACCGCGACCGACGGCGGGCGTACAATGAGGAGGACCAGGGTCCGGTTATCGACGAGTCACTGCTGTCGGCCAAAGAATTGGAGAAGCTGCAGGCAGCCGAGTGTCTGCTGCTCACCGAAGACATCTCCCGTCTCAAAAAGGTCTTCCCATCTCATATATTTTACTATCTCCTCCTGCAGAAGGAGGTCTTGGGCCAATGTGTTCTGTTTAGACCTGATGTAGTAATTGTGAATCAATTACTCCTTTTCTTAGTAATTTGACTCCGCCAATAATCTCAATCCCCAATTATTTACACAAGTGATCACATTTGGTGCATTACTGTTTTTGGTGCATTTCTGTAGCTTATAAGTAACATAATGGCATCTAGATGTTTTCGCATCCGTGCCCCCATGGTGCAGGTTTGCACTCTTCGAGTGCTTCTAGTTCTTAAATACAATTAAGAAGAATTAACAAAATGAATTGTAAAAATGTGTTTAATTTTTTTTTGTCAAATAGATTAATTGTACTGTAATACTGATTAAAAAAAAATCTATTTTTGTTCCAGCGTGTTCGCAGCCACCCTGGCGCCCTGTACACCTGCTCCCTGTGTGATGTGCTGCTGGACTCGCTGTCCGCTGCACAGAGACACTCCAGAGACAAGTGGCACAAGAGGAGAGCCCGGGTACTTCCTCCAACACACACCACTTTCAGAACACCTCCCACAACAACTTTCTCCAACACACCGCTTTCAGAACATCTTCCACAACAACTTTCTCCAACACACCGCTTTCAGAACATCTTCCACAATAACTTTCTCCAACACACCACTTTCAGAACACCTGCCACAACAACTTTCTCCAACACACCGCTTTCAGATCACCTCCCACAACAACTTTCTCAAACACACCACTTTCAGAACACCTCCCACAACAACTTTCTCAAACTCACCACTTTCAGAACACCTGCCACAACAACTTTCTCCAACACACCGCTTTCAGATCACCTCTCACAACAGCTTTCTCCAACTTGCCACTTCCAGAACACAATCCCACAACAACTTTCTCCAACACACTGCTTTCAGATCACCTCCCACAACAGCTTTCTCCAACACACCACTTTCAGAACACCTCCCACAACAACTTTCTCCAACACACTGCTTTCAGATCACCTCCCACAACAACTTTCTCCAACACACTGCTTTCAGATCACCTCCCACAACAGCTTTCTCCAACACACCACTTTCAGAACACCTCCCACAACAACTTTCTCCAAGTCACCACTTTCAGAACACCTCGCACAAAAACATTCTCCAACACACTTCCTTTAGAACACCCCCAAGAACAACCTCCACCACAGAAGAAATGCTAATAAAGTTTGATCATTTTCTCCCGTTGTTTTGCTTATTTTAATACATTTAGCACTAATTATTGTAGCAGACAATTTGCACTCACTGCCACACAGCGGTACTTTTGTCAGCATAGATTAGCCTCTACAGACAGAAATGACCCAATAGAAGCAACTAATCACTTTTTGTTCATGTACATTTTGCTCATGTGTAACCAAACTTCGGTTGTAGAACAATTCGCAAACCATCTTTAACACTTAAGTGCCGAGGCCTCATTGGGTTCTCGTGCATTTTTCTTTTTCATTTGAGGATTTTTGGCTGTCCTCATGCTTGTGAGTATTTAGGATGCATTTTTCACTGAACTGTGATATCTCAAAGATGTTTTTTTTTTTCTAACGCCCTACATTGTGTAGATCATTTTGTGCGAGGACTCAACGAGTCCTGAAAGTGCCTAACTCATTATATTCTTTTTTCAATTTGTGTGTCTCTGTGCGCGCCGGTGCAGGACCAGCGGGAACAGCAGATGCTGATGGAGCTGCGTCCGCCCGGCTCCGATCACGTGCTGCAGGTCGGGGAGGCGGTGCGTGGGGTGCTGCATGACTACGGGCTGACAGACGGAGACGTAGACTGCAGGGTGGGCATCGTGTCCTCCATGCAGGACCTGTTGCTGGCTGCTCTGCCTGGTACCTCTCCCTCTTCTCTCTGTAACTGCTACCACCCGTTTTTAGTATCACTCCCTCTTTCCTGTCTCTGTGCCTGGCACCCCTCTCTCTATGCCTGGTACCCCTCTCTCTGTGCCTGGTACGGTGATACCCCTCTCTCTGTGCCTGGTACGGTGGTACCCCTCTCTCTGTGCCTGGTACCCCTCTCTCTGTGCCTGGTACGGTGGTACCCCTCTCTCTGTGCCTGGTACGGTGGTACCCCTCTCTCTGTGCCTGGTACCCCTCTCTCTGTGCCTGGTACGGTGGTACCCCTCTCCCTGTGCCCCTCTCTCTCTCTGTGCCTGGTAACCCTCTCTCTCTGTGCCTGATACCCCTCTCTCTGTGCCTGGTACCCCTCTCTGTCTCCTCTCTCTGTGCCTGCTACCCCTCTCTCTCTGTCTGCTCTCTCTGTGCCTGGTACCCCCCCTCTCTCCCACTCTCTCGGTGCCTGGTACCCCTGTCTCTCTCTGTCATCTCCCTCCTCTCTCTCCTCTCTCTCTCTGTGCCTGGTACCCTCCTCTCTTGCTGTGCCTGGTACCGCTCTCTCTCTTCTCTGTGCCTGGTACCTTTTCCTCTCTTTCCCCTCTCTCCTCTCTCTTGCTGTGGCTGGTACCACTCCCTCTCACCTCTCGCTGTGCCTGGTTCCACTCAGTCTTTCCTCTCGCTGTGCCTGGTACCTCTCTCCGAGCAAAAAAAAACAAAAACCTAAAATTACACTCATGTTTGAAGGTCCACCAAATACTCTCCACAGTTGATATCGGAACGCAAGATTTTATTGTAAAGAAAAGGATGTTTTATAAGAAGATCGTATCATGTAAAGAATATTTCTTTCTAGGAAAAATGGTGATTTCAATGTTTTTCTACATTCCAAAAATTATGTCTTTGCAGTAAGTGTGATTTCTGTAAGACGTCTGTGAAAGTCTGCGGTGCTGAAAGAGTGAAAAGGAAAATTATAAAGACTTTTTATATAATCCTACCCCTCCCTCCCATAAGGATTGAGCCGTAGGATAGTTTCATATTGTCCCTCTGCTTCGTCTATTATAGAAATCAAGCTGCGACTGTACGGGTCGTCGTCTACCAAGTTTGGATTCAAAGACGCCGATATCAATGTGGACATCCAGTACCCCCAGCATGTGAGTACATCATCAGGTGGCGCGCAGGTTGAAATTTAACACCGTTGACAAATGCGAACATGGCTTCGATAGAAGATATATTTTTGCTGTCTTTTACACAAATGGCGCAAAGAAAAATAATAATAATGTAGGCCCTCACACAAGTGTTCCTTCAAGTTTCCTGTTAATAAATAATAATAATAATTCAGCTGATTCAGGTGAAGTCACGGAATCAGCCGTAATGTTATCATTGTCTTGTGTGTCCTTGCGTCTCCTCTTTTATTTATCCTTCCCTATTAAATCAGCATGGTGCACTTGATGTAATGATGTAACCAATGATGCATGTAACCAAAATCTTTGTCAATGACAGATTCACATGACTAGGATTTTTGGTAAACTGTAAAAAAATTTAAAAGAGCAAAAAACACAAGAAATACAAGGTGCAATAATGTCAAGTTAAATTCAGTGGTATGTAAGAGCAAAAGGTACAATCAGACCAAAAAGGGGTTATTTACAGGGGCAGTTTTACAGTGAAAGTGAACTATACAAGGAAAGAAAGAAAAAAAAAGACAACAGTACAAACAACAAAATATAAACACATCCCCTCTCCGGACACCCTTGTGCTTTTTATATTTTATCTTTTAAAAATAAAAACATTGCTTGCTTCCTATGTTTATCCCACCACATGTTCACCAGATGCACCAGCCTGAAGTTTTGCTTCGTGTGCGGGAAAGTCTCTCCTCCAGCCGTGAGTCGCATCAGCACCACACAACAGCTACCACTACTAGTATTACCACTGCTACTGCTAGTACTACTACTAGTATGACAAGTACTAGTACTGCTTCTGCTGCTGCTGCTAGGGATGCACTGATCACGTTTTTTTGCTTCCGATCCTTTTGACTTTAAGGATCGGAATATGCAGCCTTTCTCTCAATTGGTTTTACCTTTAACAAATGTATGCTGTATTTCACTAAAAGGATCAGCACATTAGTAATGTGTTTTTGGAATATTCGTGCAGCCATCCATTATATTTAATTCACTATTTAATACTTGGGCGCTGGGGGCTCTCGGCTCAGATCTTTGAGATCGGATCAGTGCACCCCTAACTACTGCTGCTACTACTACTTCTACACATCCAACTACTACACATCCTACTAGTCCTACTTCTACGACTACCACCAGTTACTAGTGCAATTGCTACTACTTTTGTACTATTACTAATAGTGCAACGGTTACTATTGCTACTACTAGTAGTGCTTATGTTGCTACTACTGCTAATACAGGGTTTGTGATGAAGAGGCACACACTGTTATTCATTGGGAGCTGTGTGCGCCACAAATCGCACTACAGTCTATGCACCAAACTTCTGCCACTGGAAGGACCACATTGTCAATAGTGCCTATCCTAATCTAATCCTCTGTTGCTGTCATTATGAAACAAGAAATCTTGTGACTCTTTGCACACTGTATGTAACTCCTTTTTGTGGGTCTTGCTGTTTCTTTACACATGTTTGGGTTTGTTCTCATTCTGTGCTGATAGTTATTTCTGCTTTGAAGACGGACAAATCACCTTCCCACTCAATTCCAACTGGACAGGGGTCCCCAACCTTTTCGGCACAATGACCGGTTTGGATCTGCAATGTGTTATTGCGGACCGGGGGGGTGTGTTGGACTGGACTGCCCCCCTCATGGACCGGTACCGGGTCACGGCCCGGTGGTTGGGGACCCCTGCAATAAGATGTGGGTTTGGGGAGAATGCCTTTGAAAAGCTGGGAACGGGTAAAGTTAAAAACCAAACAGAGGGACCTTGACTATGTGTCTATGCTTGGCTTGTTAGTTTGTCACCTATTTATCGCTCGTTTCCAGCTGTGTTTGTGGACGTGGACGCGGACTTTCACGCCAGGGTGCCTGTGGTCATCTGCAGAGACAAGCAAACGCAAGTCATCTCCTGTCACTTTGTCCTGTTGTTATAGACTAGTTCATGCATGAAAGATTGAATGTGTCCAGCTAATCAACAATTTTTATTACATTGGAAAAACTCAATACATTTGTCTAAAATGCTATATTTATTTTAGATCTTTAGCTCTTTCTCTGCCAACCTGATGTTTATGGGTCCTCAAAATAGTCTAGAAAGTGCTGCCCAGTAGCTCAGTTGGTTAGGCAGAGCGCTGGAAAGCACGCATATGTCTCAATGGCGCGGTGAGTCGGTTGTTCGAATCTCGCCATCGACGTATTTCCCGCATGTCTGTCCCCCATCTTCACCTCTTTCCGCTAACGCTAATAAAGCTTGAAAAAAAAACTGCCTGAATAGGCTGGGGAAAAAAATAGTCTAGAAAATGTTATATTCAACTTAAGCTTATTATGTATATGAAGTTGATGTATTTGCCCCCGAGTCTGAAAAAATATTAAAACAAAAAAAAATAAATAAAAATAATGGCATTTTACTTTTACTTTCCATTATTTTCCGGCGGCTGCTAACCCGCTTCTAATGCAACTAGTTTCACAAACACTCACTTTATTGGAAGTAGGTTTTAAACGTAACTTCAGTGTTCAAAAAATGAGTCAAACGAACACAAAGTGGAAAATTGTCACCACTTTAATTTGTAAAGTTACGTTTCTGAGAATGTGTTTTGGTCATGTAGATTTAATGTCCTGCTTCACATCATACCGCACTATATTACCTTAGCAGCGCTTAAAAGAAAAGAGGCTAATGATTAATTGATGATGATAATAATGCATTAATCAAACCAAATGTTGTCATCCCTAACTGCAACTGGATACTCCGTCCTAATATTGATCCATTTATGCACCATGTCTCTGCCCTTTAGTGGTCTGGAGTGCAAAGTGAGCGCCGGTAACGACCAGGCCTGCCAGACCACAGCCTACCTGCTGGCTGTGTCCCAGCAGCTGCCTGCGCTCCTCCCACTGGTCCTGGCCTTCAGACGCTGGGCCCGGGTGAGGACCAGAATACTAGTTGGCTTGTGGAGTTAAGCTCACCGTAGCAATGGTGTGCCACGCAGTACTCTTTACATTTCCCTAACAAGGCTTGTTACTTTTTTTAAACAATGTGTTTATTAACTTTTTAAATTTTTCAAACAGCGAAGAAAGAGAAAAGCGACAAATATAATGAAGACAATTGAAAAAACAAAACAACTAGATAACTCCTCACAGTTGGACAAATTACAAAGGTAGTACATGAGTCTTGTTCATACTCAAGATATATATATATATATGTGTGTATATATATATATATATATGTGTATGTATATATATATATGTATATGTATATGTATATGTATATATATATATGTATATGTATGTTATAAATCCATCCGGACACCAATTTTATTTAAATTCTACAAATAATAAATTAAATTTACAAATATAATCATGCATTGGCCGGCCATGATGAATAACACTAATCAGTGTTGTGATATGAACCCCAATGTGTCAGCAGTGCAGCCGGTTGGTAGAGGAGAGAGACGAAGCGGAGCGACAACTGACTCACATTAAGAGAGGTGAGCTGTGACTGTAGCTGATAGGTAGGCAAGCATCAAGACAGGTGAAATGGTCTGCCTGTTAAATAATAATAATACTTTTTTTCAATTGCTAACAAGCGCTTAACCATACATAAGGTACTTTTGAGAAAAAGAGCACCCAAGAGGGAGGGAGCCAGAGAGTGTGCGCCCGAGAGAGAAAGACCGAAAGAAAGAGAGTGCCCGAGAGAGAGAGCGACTGAGAGGGGGTGAGAGAGGAGATAAGACGCCAACATATGGTCAACATATGTCAACGGGTGCCGCTAACTGCCAAGTTGATGTAACAAGTAGCGAATTGTTGAAATCTCAGTAAAAATAGTTTTTTTTTCACCTTAAATTTACTCAAGTAAAAGTAGAAAGTAAATTGGGAAAATCTACTCCAAAAGTAAAAAAGTAGACACAAAAATTGTAATGGAGTAGATGTAATGCATTACTGTCCATCTCGGCTTTTAACACCGAGTGACACCTATTGGAGACACAATTGACCAAATGCTTAAATTTCTCATCAAAACCACTGTACTGTTAAACAAATACTACATTTTCATTTCAAAATTGAACGCACCTTTCTGTGCAAACACAAATGTTAGCAAAACATTGGATACATGACTCAAGATGAAATACGGACAATAGTAATTGTTTTCACTTCACAATGTATATGAAGTCTGTTATGGTCACTGGTCATGTTTCATGTTGGTGAATGCCCGCCGTTCCAAAACCCCTATGGTTCGAAATACCTATGTTTCGTAAAGTTACGGGTCGTTTAGGGGTTAGGGTAAGGGCTGGGATTAGGTTTAGGGCTAAACCGTATCCCCTAACTTTTTGGATTTCCGATCACAGGGTACAAGCTCTCATGTCAACGGGGCATGGGGCTATGTGAGTTTCTGTCATTAGATGTGATGAGAGGCTGCAATTGGTCCAAGTCCACTCTGTCGTATCTTTTTCTATAAAACATGAAAAGGGGTGAATGAATGAGTGATCCTTGTTTTCCCCTGATCATGATTTTGTGATGTCATCAACATATGGAATAGTACACATGCTTAGCATAATCAGGGAATTAAATAACTTTGGGGTAATATCAAGAATTAGAATCAGAATAAAGTTTATTGCCATTGTCAATGATGAACCACACAAATTAAGATTATTTTCTTGGTACAGGTGCCAGACATGGACACAGTGCAACAAACGTGTAACATGCATGTAACAAGGGAACTAGTCTCTATGTACAAATTGTTGTGTAAAGCACATTGTGCCGAAATTTTGGAGTTTTTCCCAGTGATGAGTAGAGGAGTGCTGGGGTCAGAAAGTGACTTGTGCAGCTTGACTCATCCTCCCATTCAGTAGCCGTATGGCAGCAGAGAAGAAGCTGTTCTGACCCTAATGGACCCGAACCACTTACCCGAGGGGAGTGGTGTGAGCAGAGAGTGTCCAGGGAGGGAGGGGTCGGTGGTGATCCAACACGCTCCACCTTTCAGTAGCCTTCACTGACATTTTAGACTCTTCAGCATCATCACTAGACCTCCTCCCATTATCCGAAAGAAACCCAATGTGTTTCCCTGACAACCTGTTCCAGCTCCTCCCTCGCATTACACTCCACCCCCTCCTGAGAGACAGGCGACCAATCACTGCTGGGGATTTTTGTTTTGGTGGTTTCTACCCAGCAACCAGGTGTGTGCGGGGGAGAAGGTGTGAGAGTATTTAACCTGCTGTATTAACTATTGATACCTGGATCTCACACACACCTGACGGCAGGTAGAGCATCGCCGCTCAGTGACGCCATGACAATTCTACAAGGTAAATTGCCAGACCTTTACCGGCTAACATACTCTTGTTAGCTGACTAGACCATACTAATCTATTTTAATTACTTTTCTATTTAACACAATATATGTTTTGATTTCATTTAAATACAATGTGTATTTCTGCATGGAAAAATATCAGCTTGTCTGCAATGTTTACCCCGGATCTCTTCAACCCAGTTTCCGACTAATCCTGTTCCTATCCAATGAAGATGAAAAACCCGGAAAAATGAACTTTAAAAAAAAACAGTGCTCACCATTTAGGGTTTGCTTGAGACAGAGATACTAACATGTATGAATGGCTGAGAAATGCTAATATGTAGTACTTGTATATATGGCTGAAAAGTGCTAACATGTAGTATAAATAGCTGAAACAAGCTAACATATAGTATAAATAGCTGAAACAAGCTAGCATGTAGTATAAATAGCTGAAACAAGCTAGCATGTAGTATAAATAGCTTAAACAAGCTATCATGTAGTATAAATAGCTGAAACAAGCTAACAATGTAATATTGTAGTATAAGTGCTTTTAGGCAGGCTATAATGCAGTATAAATGGCTGAAAATGTTAATATGTAGTACTTGTATAAATGGCTGAGGAATGCTAACATATAGTATAACTAGCTGAGACAGGCTAACACATAGTATGAATGGATGAGACTTGCTAACATGTAGTAGAAATGGCTGACATACTCAGTGTTTTGTTATGTGTATGCACTCTTAGTGATATCTCTACTACATTAGTGTCATGCTTCTCAAGTAGTTAATATAGGTTTTTAAGGGCCCTCATTTTGGAAATTTTTGGAGTTTATCAAACAAGTTAATCACGCCAATCGATAGATTTTTTTTATGCCCTATTGATTTCCATGGTGGATGTGTCTCTCTGGCTAGACTTTTTTCTACAATTTTATATTTTTGGGGAGTAGTATCAATAATCTTGGTACCCACCTTGCTTCCTTCACTATCGTAAATAAGTTACGGACAAGTATTCATAAAGTAGATTGAGAGTGTGGTGGATACCTTACCCACCAGTGGAGACCTTACCCGCGGTGATAATGATGATCTTCTCTAAAGAGTAACAATGAACACCAAACCCAAAATAATTGACAGGTCCATTGCAATTAAGTACTGGGGACAGCAGAGCAATCCTGAGCCACCATATATTGTGAATTGAGAATGTGGTATTTCACTTCAAAGACCTCCAACCTTCCAGGTAATGGATTGAAAATATTTTTGCTATTCCCTAAGGCAAGGTCCCTGGATCCCTGTTTAAGAATAGCTGTAGCTAAACAATGGCTTTAAAGGGAAATTTCTTCTATCAAGAACCATCTTATCATCTCTCTCTTTTGCATCTATTTCCATCTTTCACACACTCAATGAAGTCCTTCTCAATTGTAAAATAATACTTGACTGATGCTGATCCTAAGTGTTTTGGAAGTTTAAGAGTTATTTGTCACTCATACAGTGTCAAAGTGACTTCACCTTGGAGTGATTCTAATGATACTTCCCAACTCGTAAGGCATACAGCTGCACACAGAAAGGCTTAACTCCTGCGGGGGAAGAGGTCTACGCTCTCTATGGGTTTTCTAAAGTTATGAAATTCAAAATGTTGTTCCTTCAAGTATTTGATGGATGATCTAGGCCGACTGTCCACAGACCCATTTACCCAGAATTTGTAATGAACATGCAAGGATTTGGGGATACAACGGGCACATTGGAAACACTAAACCAGTAAATTAGACCAAAATTCAGTTTAAAAATTCACTGTGTTTATTTATATGAGAGAGGCAGACGGGGAGGAAATGGAAGTGAGACAGAGACATGTCATCATGCATGGTCACATCTGTAACTTAAACCACCCTGTTAAGACTCACCTGTTCTTACCTGTTAGCTCAGTCAATGGACATTAACTATTAACTACATGTATCACAGATGTCAGGGCTAGGATTTCAGACTTCCACAGAGGATACTAAAGGATTATAATATTGCCAGAGCATTTGAGCATAT